>JAOWBR010184521.1:0-10488 GCA_028571145.1 Dionaea muscipula | reverse complement strand
AAGCCGGAGGTTTCAATATACAGGAGTACGGCAACCAAAATTCAGTGCACATATAACAGTGGATAAATCTCATAGTCAACAGGCTCACTTGGCTTTTTTAAACAGGATTGTGTCTTATACTTTTTTCTGTTGATGTCTTCCTTACACAACATTCAAATTTGTTTGCCACCACATGTGAAATCAGCTACTTTGTCGACACCATTCCAAAAAAGATAACCAAAAAAAAGTAAACTTGACATGTGAGATCAGCTACTCTGTCAACACCATTCCAGTTCCATTCTAATTCCAGGACATGCCCTCCATGACGTCACGATCTGCCAGGTAATACTTACTTCCTTCGAGGTCTCTTAGAACTCTTCCAAACATACAAACAAAACAACAAATGATTGCTTCCATATCATCTAGCTAATACTACTTAGAACTTTTAGAAACTATTGTTCAATGGTGATGTATTACATGTTGAGTTACGGGGAATACTTTATAGGCAGATAGCCATGGTCATGGGTTACAACATGGACTATGGGTTACGACATTGGTTTACTAACATCATAAATATTTCATTTGCTCATTTACCTCACTGCGTGTCTCATTTAAATGGGGAGCAAATGCCTCCCTATAAGAAACTGCTTTGCGGAGGCGTTTCCCACGACCAAGAGCAGCCTCTTCTTCGATCTGATATTTCTCCCACCTAAAACGAGAATATGTGACATAAAAAAGAATTAAGAACTAATTTCTCATAACCAATATTAGTCTGCATAACATGTATGCTTGAAAGGATACTTGCAATTTTATCGTCTCATGATAAATTTACACACACCATAAGGCAATCCTAAATGTCATTTTAAAACAGCAACAGCAAACAAATTTTCTAAACACAACCCACATGGATTAGATAATAAAATACAACAACAAACAAAGTTTCTTTCCCATTAGGTTGGAACCTAACCCTGATCTAAGATCAAAAGTGGACTGCTCAAATAGGGATTGAACTCTTACGCTACCCTTATAACATCATTTTGGTTCCTGAACTGGAACCCTGAGTTGTAACTCAGATCTAAGAACAAAAGTGGACTGCTCAAACAGGGATGAGACTCTGACGCTACCCTCCTCCTCTGGTTAAGGGTACACTGTCTAAAGGATCAGATAATAGAACATCACAACACATGATTTCTCCTTGATGATCATCTGCAGTTCCTGTACACAGCCAGTAAGGATAGACTTCTGATTGAGAAAATATTAATTCAATCCAGCACTACTTTGGGCTTTGTTCTCTTCTTGGGAAAAAAAGTGAAGAAGAGAGAAGTAGTAATTTTCCATCAACTGTATACAAGTTCTCAATTCAATGTTCTAAATAGCAGGAGTTTCATGAGAAGCCAGTTCCAGTTGATCTTTGATATAAAACAATTTTGACAAGCAAATAGAGATAGTACCACAAAATGAAATAATGTTGAAATCAAAATGTGAAGGTAGAATGATGCGCATAATGATTACCTGATACGCAAGAGCTTATCCCATTCATTTTCTTCAGTACCAGAAAAGTTATCTTCTTTCTTGTCAGAAGTAGTGGCAGAGACCTCATCAGTTCCAAGAAGAGGTGACTCAGTTCTCCCTTCCTCTTCGACAGGATCATCATTCCACTCTACAGACTGTCAAAATAAAAGAGTTGTGATCGAACAAACAGATAATGACTAAAAACACCAGATAAACTACAATTGTTGCCAAATTCCAAATAGTTTCTTAAAGTGAAGTGCTATAAGAAGTCTTACTGCAAGGGGAAGATAGAAACAAGGAAAAAAAAACAAAAGGGAAATAACTGCCAACAGTTAGAAAACCAACTTGTGAAACCATCTTGCAAGTTACTTCTCTATCCATGTAGGAATGTAACAGATGACCTATCCAAGTAGATAACAGTGCAGCAGTATATGTGCCACACATTTGTCACAATTTCACAAGAAAGTGAAGCTTAAAAGCTTAAGAATCTCCCAGTTCAGCATTATTATATGACACTGGAATCATTATATAGAAGGTTATTTTCTTGTGTTTTCACTGTTATTTTCAAATACAATGAGAGACTGCATGCACGTTAGACGATAGAATTACCTTTACTGAGCCAAGCACATAATATTAGAATTACCTTCACTGAGCCAAGCATATGATTCTCTAGATCGCCCTCTAGATTATTTAGAGAGCTAGACTCGATTGAGCGATCCAGCAGCTTCAAGATGGCATTTTCATCCCATATGATCTTACTGCTTACTTCTGTACATTTGTCCTTATAAACATCACCAAGACCACCGGTTCTCCTCTTACCCTTACATTCAGTATCTGCAACTGTCTCCACCTTGTTCATGTCATTCTCACCAGTATCCTTGCTATTGCTGAACAGTTCTTCGGTTCCCCACCGCAAGATGTCCTCCACTTCTTTCTGAGAACCAGATTTGTTCACGAAAAGCTGATCCAACATTAGCTTCTTTCTGGCAAGTTGCAAGATGCGCTCTTCAACACTAGCACGAACAACAAGCCTGTAAACCAGAAGCCGGTTGGATTGCCCAATTCGATGTGCTCGGTTCATTGCTTGTATGTCTGCATGTGGGTTGAAATCAGAGTCATAAATAATGACAGTATCAGCAGTTGCCAAATTGATTCCGAGGCCACATGATCGGGTTGACAATAGGAAAACAAATCGACTTTTATCTTGATTATAGCGTGCAATTGCTGCCTGCCGATCTCCAACTGAGACAGAGCCATCCACTCTTTCAAAAGATTTAGGTCCAAACTCCACAGTCAGATAATCTTCCAGAATATCAAGAAGCTTCGTCATCTGGGAAAAGAGAAGGACCCTATGCCCATCCTTATGTAAGAGTTTAAGCATTGAATGCAGTAGAGTCAATTTGGCTGAAGCTTTTATCCGCATTTCTTGAAGGAACTCTACAGACCCAGAATCAGGTTCTGTGCCCGGTATAAGATAAGGATGGTTGCAAACCTTCCTCAACTGCATTACAATGTTGAGCATTGACTGCTGAGGAACCCCTTTTCCTATGTTCCTCAAAATCTGATAGTTTTTTGTAAGCATAGCACGATAGTATTCAGCTTGGATGGAGGATAATTCAACAGGGACCATTCTTTCAGTCTTGGGGGGAATATTTTGCATGGCATCCTTCTTCAGCCTCCTAAGCATATGAGGAGCAACAAGCTTCTTCAATTCCTCAACCTTTTCTGCAGATGAAAGATCCTTGAACTTTTCCTCAAATGAGGACAGAGAAGGGAATGACGCCGGCTGCAAAAAATTAAGTAAGTTGTACAGCTCACCAAGGTTATTCTGGAGAGGAGTACCAGTCAACAGTACACGTTGTTGAAACGAGAAAGTATTGAGTAAGCTAAAAAGCTTACTGCCTGAGTTCTTGAGCCGATGGCCTTCGTCAACAATAAGAACTTCCCATGGAATTCCACGCAGATGTGAGGAATCAGCAAGAACCATTTCATATGTTGTCAGAAGAACATGAAATTTGTAGGCATCTGTTTTCTTACTCAACCCATCTGAATGGCTGACATGCCATTCATAGTTACGAATCAGGTTTCTTGCTTTAACAGACCCATGATACTCCACGACATACAAATTTGGAGCCCATGATGCAAACTCAGCCATCCAGTTAGGCATTGTCGACAAAGGAACTAAGACTAAACAAGGAAGGTTTGCTTTGAACTCGAAGTATAGAGTTGAAATGAAGGCACAAGCAGAGACAGTTTTCCCAAGGCCCATTTCATCAGCAAGAATAACATTTTTGGACCTGTGCCAGCATTTACGCAACCAGTTCAAGGCTTCTAACTGGTGTGGAAACAAGGAACCGCCAGTGAGCTCCTTAGGCTGCTCTGTAAGATTGACAATCTCAACTTGTTGACCGTCACAGTTCCTCGGTACATTTTCCTTCTCAGCAGCTTTTTCTAAAGTCTGCTTTTCAAAATGATTAAAAATATCAACAATGCTCGAATATTTCTGAATTACAGGCTCATCAATCCTTTCCCAAGTGCATTCATCATATGGGAGTCCTGACCACTTGACAAAAACTTCAGTTGCGTCATCTTTTGAAGATCGAAGGGCTATCACTCGCTGAGGCTGCAGCCAATGCTCCTCACAAAGATTTATTGTTACAGTCCCATGCTTTGCCTTGTAGTTATCTAACTTTCTCTTGGCAAGAACTTTCAGCCTAGCTTCCGATACCCAAGTATTATGGATATTAGATTTCCCAACCCATTTCACCAAGAATTCATATGAAATCTTTTCCACTCTACAGGATGGAGGGCCAACCATGAAATTTTGACTTCTTTGCTGAATCTTAGTATCAGCAGTGACATCATTTGTTCCTGATCTTATCACCTCTGCTTGATCTCCTAATGAATGAGGGAGAGGTTCCATGAAAGAAGAAGCTTGGTCCTGATATTTACCCTCAAATGAAGCTTTATCCCAATCCTCAATATTGCTTCCTACCTTATCTTTCGTTTTCCTTTGTTTGCATTCTTTGCTCAAAGATTTTCTATGTACTTGTAGCTTCTCTATTGAAGTGTCATCTTGACTGCAACGTTCCTTGTCCATGTGGGTGTCAATGTTCAGATCTCTTGAATGTTTTCCACCATCTATTTCTAAAATATCGAAGCCGGGATTCACCTCACTTAATTTGGTTTCATTCTCCAGGTCCTGTTCATCACTACACCGTAGGATGTTTGTGACCATCTCCAAATTATCATCTGTAGAATACATCTGATCTTGAACTCTACATCCCAGAACCCGATCAACCTGTTATGGCAATGAAAAAATAACAATGGGCACAACCGCAAAACATCAACTAACACAACAATTTTGCCATGGAAGCAAAGTCGATGATAACTACATCAGAAACCCTCACCTCACAAAAGATGGACCAAAATTCTGGCTACCTGAGAAAACAATAATTTACCTGAGATATTTCTTCAAGATTAGTATCATCAAGTGGCAGTGGTGGATCAGGTCCGGCTCTTCTACTGTTGTTATTTGAAGGTCCTGTAGACTTGCGAACCTTCTGCAACAAAATAATACAATAGGAATAAAAGAGTGAAGAAATAAAGAAAAAGATAATACAAGGCATGGGATAAAATAACACCAGGAGAACAATAGCTGGCAATCATCAGGAGTTCAAGGGTAAGCCTTGGCATAACGGTAAGTCGCTCCACTAGTGACGTGTTGGTCAGGGGTTCGAGGCATGGAAGCAGCCTCTTTGCATAAATGCAAGGGTAGTATGCGTACATATATGCACTCTCCCCTTGCTGCACGAGCCGTGGAGCACGTGCACATGGGGAAATGCCCTTTAATCAACATGAGTTCAAAAGTGTAGATCATTTGGACTTCGGCATTACATATCATTTGTCAAGACAACATCAAATAATCAACAGAAGAAAAAAAATCAATGCACTGCAAGTTGAAATAGTGTACATATTCTGTGAAATAAGAATCCCCTTATACCCTATGGGTGTGTTTGATCGCAAGACTGAACAATAGGGGATAATTAATAATGGGGAATAAAGAGAAGATTGTAATAATGAAGGATTGGTTATATCAATGTGTTGTTTTTCTAAACTTGTTTTTTTTTTTTTTTACAGATAAAAATCATCGGATAATTTTCTTCCCCCACCCACCATCACCACCACCACCAACCCAACCACCACTGCCACCAGCCCACCACCTGCCTCCAGCGCACCACCAGCCACCAATGCCACTAGCCCACCACCAGTCCACCACCAGCCACCACCGCCACCAGCCACCACTGCCACCAGCCCACCACCACCACTGGTCCATCACCACCACCCCACCACCAGCCCAACCCATCGCCACCACCCCATCACCACCAGCAGTAGGATTTAAATCCCATGTTTTGCAGGATATGGAGTAAAGGGGGGGGGGGGCATTACTATTTTATCCTATGTTTTTCCGCATACCCGTTCTCGATTTATATCCAGTACTTTTTTTTTTTTTGTTAGCAAACGCCGGGTATATATCCGGGACAGATATATAGTACTATCCTGCAAGATAGTACCGGAATCAAACATGCCCTATGTATAAGGGGGATACATACCCTAACCATGCACCATCTAAGGACAAAAAAAGGAAATCAATATGAAGTAATATGAGTAGGAAAATTAAACGTAAAGAGAAAAAGGAAATCAATAAATTTCAGGAGCAATGAATATTATGGATGCACTGTAGATAATGTTTGAGAAGTGGTTGATCAGGCAGTAGATATTTTTTTATAGAACTTTTTCAAAAAGATGCTTGCAACGGGGACCCAATCAATGATCTCACAAATATAGAAAAAAACGAAACCACACAGGAAAGACAGCTGCCAAGTGGGATGATGAACATCCAAGGTAGTACAAGCATCCTCCCTGAACTGATATAAAATGAACAATTTTATATGCCTCCATGAGTCGTTTGAACTCCTTAAAATAATGGATGCTAACTGGGCAATCCAGAGAACAGGTAATTTATTACACTTGCCATGGTTATCAGTGATATTTGAAGAGAAACTCACAATGGGGTTGGTGATGTAAGGTAAATTACCCACCACCACCTCCCCTCAGGCACTAAATTGGGCACCCCTTGGGCTACCTTAGCTTTAAGGATTGTGATTATGTTTGCAGCTAACTGAGGACAGCCGACAACAAGGTATGCCCATGATATGTTAGCACATGACTCTAAGTCATTCTCAGATCCACCAGAACAAAGCTTTGCAGCAGTTGGTTCAACGGTGGATTTAGAAATCCCCACATACTGAACATCATACAAAAATCCCTCACAAAAAAATTCAAATTTCCAGCATGTCAATCTTTAGCCATGCATCCTAAGCGGTCAATCTGCAAACGATGGCTACACTGTCAAGCAAGGTGGAAACTCTAGCCAATATGGTTTTCCCAACAGAAGTAGGCAGGGAGTTTTGTTTCCATTTACACCTGGTCAGAAGAATATAAATACAGGGTCACCCCCCACCCCCCTCCCCAGAGAGAAAAAAATAAAAGAAAAACAGATATTCTGTTATCTCATTCCAAGCCCTGTCTCTGCACATTTTGTTTAAGGCTGTCTTAAATGCCTTCTTACTCACTGACTGATTTCAGCATCGGATGAAAAAAAAAAAGGACAACAAGAAATCCTCTAGGAGTCCCCTGTTCATAAGAAGGTCTTCAATGAACCAAGCTATCAATGAGGGCAAGAGAAAGTAATTATCTCCCAGCACTTTCTACCCATTCCTAGCTGATACCTATGACCTCATTAGTTAGTCCCTTGTAAGGGATAGCCCATGATATCTTTTACAACAAAGATAAGAAATTAAGCCATAAGCCTTTGATATAAGGACTGATATAAACTGATCATGGAATCATGACATGGAATTAGTCATGCACCGGAGTCATTTAAATTAGTTATGGGCCTTTTCAATATTCACACTTCTCAACTTATTAACCCCACAAATAACAAAAAACAGGGGGTGTGGCTAGTCAGCACTGCTACATGATTGTTGTACAGGAAGACTGTTATTTACTGACTAGTGATTGTTTGTACAAATGAGTAAACTTCTCAATCCACTCGAGAAGGGTCAAAGAGAATTTGCCTCCCATTTCTAAAATGTAGGAGATTATTGGACTATATAGCATTTTTTAAAGATGAATAGACGAGAATTACCATAGTTATGTAATCTACTTCAAAAAGTTGATAACTAAAAAATGATTACTGTTGAGAAGTGAAATGTATATAGTTAGTTGCTACTGATCTTTCAAATAATGAGATAATCAAACAGCACAAACTAGCACAAATCAAACACAGGTCATAAATGAATATTATAAAAAGCTTTCTTGTAAAAGACTAAAACAAGAAAAAAAAATGAATGGGGAAAACCAGCTTCACTTTAAGCTAGAAATAAAGAAGATCAATCTTCTTAGATATCCAAAGTCTAAACCAAAGAAGATCAAACTTCATTTACTTAATCAGCGAAACCAATCACTAGCACTAGCCTCTAACTGAAACCAACGATGCAATGATGATGATGGTCCGTAATCTTAAGATTCTACAGCCGTCATGCACACCCTCACTATGACTCGCTCTAACTCTCTCAGCTAAAGAAATGAAGAACCAATAGATTATCTCTAAGAGCACCAAACGAAATGCAACTTCGTCTTTTTGATATTGTGATCTGTCTTCTTGCTCTTGGTGAAGCTCCCGCTTAATCTCTATTCCATAGCACTAGCCTTCATTTTGCCAACAACACGACTTGTTTCTCAACTACAAGCTTTAAATGTGTAGGATACTCCACTCTTTCCTTTCTTGTGGCTTAGCCCAATTGTTTAGTTACTACTTGATGCTTTTATCCTAATTCTTGAAATTCCCATCTCCCTCAGTAATAACTGTGTCTGTGTCGTGACAAGTATAACCAATTTAGTTCATTCAAAGGTTAAAAAATATAGTCCTTTCAAGTAAAGGCAAAAGTTTATGGGTAGTAATTTTGCTGAAGCATGTTTGTTTAGTGCCAAGGCTAAACTATGATGAAAACAGCATTACCACAAGAAGGCTTGCCTTGGCATTAAACAAAGATGCCTTGGCAATAACCCCACCCTATAATATGTAAGCATGATTGCAAAGGAAAAACTTCTATAACTTCATTTCTCTTTTGGAAGGTCAGTTTTCTTTCATATACTCAGAATAAATAAATATAGCTCCTTATTCGTGTTTTCAATAGGTAAATAAGGAAGAAAGATAGAGAAGGCTTAGCATCAAAAGCATCTTAGATAAGAAGGGTGAAGCCGCAGAACGATGATATAATTGGAGTAAATTCATAGCTTGACAATAAGCAGGTGAGATTTGGCGATGAAAGAATTCGTTGAAGTAGCTTTCAAGTGCAAGAAGCTAACACCAGAATTAATAAGGGAGGACATGTGGTATGGCTTGTCCACTGTCCCGATTGGATTAAACAGAGAAACTATTTTTTGTCATAGTCACTGTTAGGTAGTGTTCTTATGGTTCTACATGATTATTGCAAGAGTCATTATATGCAACAAAAGTTCCATCAATGATGAAACTATTATTGTCTAGATACAACAATAGATCCTCTGAAGATATGTATCCGAGTTTGGCAGTTACACTTACCTAGTGTAGCTATTGAATTTAGGTCAGATGTAGGCCAAAGAGTACCGATGCCATGTAAGCTGGTTTAGGTCCAAAGGAATACTAGGAGAACAGTGGTGGACTGAGTGTGAAATTCACGAGGGTAATTACAAACAAACATTGAGATAGCAGATCCCTATAGTGGAAGACAAGCGCTGATTGGCATAGATGCTGACTGTTACAAATAGAACATACTTCATCAAATTTTTTGACAACTTTCCTGATTCCCCATCAGCTAGTTTTCCCATGTCATTACTCTGGAGAAAACAAGGCTGGGGGGGGGGGGATCACTCTTTCAAAGAGGGTATGTACATTCTGACACTGAAAGCGGGGTAGGAAAGCAGGATAAAAGAAGCAAATGTGGTACTTTCCACACTCATGCAATACAGCTTTCCATTGATGGTAAATCTAATTTATAATGTGCTATTGAGCACGACAAAATCTCATGTTTGTTATTGTAACAAGTATGTTGGCATGAAAAATAATCATCTGTAACCATAATCGTCTAACCAGTCCTCTTGCAGGATTGTCTTCCATAGATGGTGAAGTTCTTGCCCCTCCCTTCTCCTACATGTTCTCTGTTGAACAGAGTTGCAAAACCACACATCCCAAATTTCCCAATCCACAAGCAGAAAGAAACAATCCACAAAATGGACATCTTCCTGGTTATACCAGCTTTGATCCATAGGTCAAAGCCTCCGAGAAGGCCATAAAGAAACAGAATAGATCTCACGGTTTGCTAAGAAATAGATATGCCAGGGCACCAGGAAGCTTCAGTTTCCTTTTCATAGTAACCAGAGACCTATGTTGCACAGGGGCAGACAAGGAACAACTCATCGGACATGGAATGCAACAATTTACAAAAAAGAAAAAAATAGGACAAGGACATAACTTGGATATGGCATTTACATATATGCAAACGTATATGATACATGAACATAAGGCGACAGGACATGACACAGACCCAGGACACAACAATTTTAAAAAAAAGGTTCGGACATGGAAAAAGTTTGGGTATAGCATTACATGCATACATTCCAACACGGACACGAGACATGAAAATTTCAAAAAAGATTAGCACAATGGCACAGCATTACATCCATACATGATATATATATATGGGGCAGGTTATATGTACATTTGTTATGACACTTGTTATGACACCTATGTGATAGAAGATGTTTTGAGACAATCCGAACGGTGGATGCATAGAAAATATGATTTTAGGGGGGGTCACCGAAGACCCCGACGAAAAATAATGCCGGGAAGGGCTCCATCCGGACGTCGGAAAGTACGATTTGGGCCGATTT
>JAOWBR010184499.1:0-10490 GCA_028571145.1 Dionaea muscipula | reverse complement strand
TCTCTTGTCTATAAAACTGTCCAAAGGCTATAAGCCCGCGACCATGAAACAATAAGAACTGTCCAAAGGCTATAAGCTCGCGGCCATGAAACACCCACTAAAACTCCCCAAAGGCATAAAGCCTGGGGCCAGGTCATACGACCAATCAAATCGAAACAGAGGTGACGAACCTCACATCAATCAAATCAGAGGAATAAGGTTTTAACTAATAAAAGTGCTCTTCCTTCAAAAGTATGATCAATTCCCATTAAATTGTGTTCCAAAACCTCTCAAAATAGTCCATAACGAGACAAAACCAACATGACCCGAGGATCGAAAACCACGATGAAAGATGTACTATTCGAAAGAACCATAAATACAACCATGGTATAACCCACTGTAGCAAAAGATGGAATTTGTGAAAAAAACCAATGGAACTCAAAGGAAACATCATGTTTTACATATTATAAATCGTGAACCATGTCAGAGATAATAATCTCACAAAATCAGAAAAGACACAAGTCTCATCCAACACGTTTTATTAAAGTTCTCCAACTCGTAAGGACGACTAAAACTCAATCGTTCAAGTCCATGATAAAGTTCATAGGAAAGTCCATACAAGATAAAAACCAATGCAGCACCACAGTTGTAATCATTTATAATTGTATATATAAGTCATTTGTAGTAAAACAGTGAGAATCAACGAGTATTTAAAAACTTGCATACCGACCATCTCATAAAACATCTCACTTGGAAGACGACACAAGCTCACTAAGAGGAACCATCATCCAAGCCAATCACGGACTAATCAAACCATGTAAAAGCCGTTCATCGCGATCACCAAGGTCTCTGACACAAAATTATGAACAAAAGTCTCAAAATCCGATCATCAGAAACACAAACAATTAACACCCTAAACAACATCAACTATCTCAATCGATGACTCAAAGACTCTCCAAGACGGGTCTAAGATCGACCCCCAACCCTTCGAACCAAGCTCAAAAAGATCGGAGGTCAAAAGAATCCAAGTTTCTAAAACAGAGGAAACCGGTCGACCAGTTTGAGGAACACCGGTCAACCACCTTCTCAAGCATTGGTCTACAGAGTGATCCATCCAAAGCCGGTCGACCAGTTTTACCAAAATCGGTTGACCGGTTTTACTCGCTGTAGAAACTGCAACATCCCAGAAACCTGATCTAAAACCACAACCCAACCAAACTTCGACCAAAACACACCAACAAGTCACTAAATACCTAATGAAGCATGCTACATCATCTAGAATCATCAACGCATCCTAAATCACAAGATCACTAAATCAAAAATCAAACCAAACACTTAAAAATTTAGAACACAAAATGGAGAACCATAAATCCATGAAATACCCTTCAAAACTCATCTCTCATGCATCACACCAGTCACAAAAGCCAAAACAAACCATGTCTAAGCTTCCACTACCACTAAACACACGCAAAACTCAAATCCACCTCAAAAATCCATCCAAGCACACATCCATGGAGGAAACCAACCAAAATGTGGAACTTATCTCAAAAATCACCAAGTGGATGAACTCCAAGGCTTCCAAAAGCTGCCAATGATGATCTCCAACCAAGAACAAGCAAGATCCAAGCTTAAACCCAAGTGAAAGTGAAGAAAATGTTAACTCCAAGATTTCCCCTTCTCATCTTCTTCTTCTCTTCTCTTCTTTCTCCCTTCTTTCCTTTGAATCCCACATGAAGACCAACCAAAAGGAGGCTGGAAACCAACCTTGAAGCAAGCCTCACACCTCACTAAATCTCTTCCACATTCAATCTCATTCATTAAATGCATGGAAAGAAAAGTCAACGATTTCAACTCCACCTCTAACTTAACTAACATCGTTAAACACGTCATCATGCGTGGAAACTAATCCATTAAGCCTCAATCTCACTATAAAAAATCACGAAATTAAAAGAGTCACAATGAATCCAAATCCGAAACGCTAAAAACCGTTACATCACAAACCAACAAATCCGAAAAAATCCGTGGAGTCTCCATATGTCAATATGATATTTAAAGTTTAAGTCTCATCGAACGGGTCGTGCCGGTATTAAAATATCGACCGTACGATATGCAATGCAAAAAGTAGCCGAAATGCCACATAAAACACGTGAACACTATTCACGAGGTTACTATTCATCGAAAAATTGAAAACCTCTAAAATAATATAACAATCATAAATAGGCATAAATCATTATAAAAAATGAATATAAAAGTACGGGGTATAACAGAAGTACTCATTGACATTATCACTTTGGAGCATACGAACATGAACAAAGAACTATGTTTGAATCTCAATGCAAAAGGCAAAGAAAATAGACAACTCACTACGAGACCTCAACAATTATAGCCAAGTTAGACGAGAATGATCATCTACAAAGCTATAAAATAGCGGAAGCCTGCGTGAGATTGGACTGAACATGATCCTCAGATATCAGAATGAACCAACTTAAAAAGAGTAGAAGCTTGTGTATTAGAATGAGGCAAATATGTGGTTTTATGATGCTTAGTGAACTGGCAAGACTGGATACTGACCGAGTCTCCGGGCATAATCTCTTGAGGTTAGAAAGAGATGAATGACTCGGACGATTATGAAGATCAAGGATAGTGGAGGAAACCTCGGAGCAAGCCATACAGGATGAACCAATGTCCAATACATAAAGCCCTCCTGAGGTATAATGACCCTTTCCAAGAAGTTTCCCTATTGAAACATTTGAATCTCATAAGACCTGGTATAGAAGACAACACAGCAGTTATGATTCCGAGCCAATGCACTAACATATAACAGATTAAAGGGAAGATCAAACAAATAGAGAACTGATGAAATGATCAAGGTAGGGGTTAGAGGAACTATCCCCACTCCTCGAACCAATACATAAGAGCCTTCTGCAACCTGGATATGAGGAGGTAAAAAAATACTCACACAACAGCTGAAAGTGTCAGTCATGTGTTCGGATGCCCCAGAATTAATAATCCAATCTCGAGAAGAAGCAAACAAATATGCAGCTGATTGAACACCTAACTAAACTGAAACGATTGATGAAGAAACTTGCTTATGTTGATCCATGCTACAAGTAACAATAGGAGGGTGACCATGTAACTGCCAACACCTTCGACGTACATGACCTAGACAACCATAATACCAACAAATAATACAGCTATCGGTGCATCGGCATCTAAAAGAATGAGGCATCTGTCAATCCCTAGAAATGAAGCACACCGACAATGGGAGCGAAGGAAAATTAAGTAATCAGATTCTACGAGCATCATAGATACCAATCGTCATGAAACCGAAACCAAAAAACCATATATAAAGCCAATGACTGATCATTGAAGGTAGCAAGGGGAGCACCAATGATGATGCAATTCGAAACGTCAAACAAGTCGCATACAAGAACAACCAAAGTAAACGGAAAAATTAGAGAAAAAACTCAAATGATGAATTGAAGAACCAAACACATCTCAAGGACGAACCGAACAATAACATAAACCAGTGACACACCCTGCAAACATAGAATACAACCCAAGTGGAGAAGTAGGTATCAAACACTCATCGAACACATCAAAGAAAAATCAAACCTTGAGCACGACAAAACATGCTGAAAATGAAGATCACGCAATTGTCTAGAAAGATCCAACATGAAGAGGAGAACATGATGGGATTCCAGCCGGAGGTAACATGATGGGCATCATGCGTTGTAAACACAGGTGGCATGTATGGGTGCGTGCGGTGGTGGACCAGGCAGCAACAAAACCTGAGTGGAGATCTGGAGGATATATCACCTCATGAGATCAAACCATGGAATATCATAGCTAATGACGACATTCAAAAGTTGGCGTCATCACGGGAGAGAGGTGAAAGGCTGATGTCGACGCACAAGCCTCTGGGCTGTCTATTGGTGGTGGTGGTGTGATTGGGTAGTGACCGGAAGTAGCAACGGAAGAGGACACAGGTGGCGGCTAGGATTTATGGGTGTATTTAGGGCCTAAAACCTTATAGGAAAATCGAATCATCGGCTTTGATACCTAGAGAGAATTTAAAGAAAGACTTGTATATTCTCAGATTAATTGAAAAACTGTACATGGGACCTCCTTTTTTATAAGGAAAGAAGGTAACATTATGGACGTGTTTGATTGCAGGATTAATTTTGATCGTATATATAATATAACGGATATAAAGAGGTATTGTGAAGAAGGGTATTAGTATCCGGATATATAATCCATTAGACAACATTAAATGTAGTTGTTTGTTTGACAGGAATGGATAACTTGTGTTAGTACAGAATTTTCCTTTATTATTTAAGTTATTACATTTTTCCCCATCCAATTCAACTTCTATCACACTGTTCATCTTCCAAAGAATCGAAGAATAGGATCTTCATCAAAGAACAGGATCTAGTAGAACAACTGGAAATCAAAGAATCGAAGAACAAAGACCGGAGAAATAGTAGAACTTAGCCCTAACCGAACAAAATCGAAGCCCAAATCGAACTAGAAATCGAACCCTAATCAAGAACTCGTGTCATGGCCGAGTATAAATCGAGGATGACGAAATCAATGGAGGAGGAGGACAACGAAATGAATGGAGGAGGACCACGAACTCGACCTTGAATCTGGTATAAATCGAGGATGAGGTAGCAAGAATTCCCTAAATTCATCAACCGTAATGGAGCCTTGTTCTTCTGCTTCTGGTTGAGGAGAATCGGTTGCCAGTTCATCTGCAAGGCCGTCTACCAGATCCAGCGTGATAATCGATGGAGTATGCTGGAGGAGGAGATCAATGGAGTATGCTGGAGATAATTGATGGAGTAGCTGGGGATAATCGATCGAGCGGGATACAAAGTAAAGGGATGAGACATTACTCAATATCAGATGTTTTTACTGGATATGAAGCTGGTCGGAAATAATATCACAACCTTATTTTGCACACCAAACACAGGATAGTAGTGGGGACCTGATATATAGTGCTATCCAGTCTTCTATATCCGTGAATCAAACACACACTAAAAAATATAGATATATTAGGTATATCTTGAGTTTACCATGAGATATAAGAAAGAATACGCTAAATATATTCTAAAACACATTAATACTCTTAACAAGTCTATTTAGGTAGCTCAAGAATGTAATGGGATGTTCTTAAAACAAAATATAGTGGCAAGTGTTGTATTTTGCTTTGCTCAATACTTGCAACTTATGGTATTGAGCACGTTCTACTGCAACTTAGCTTAGTTCCATATCACCCAATAGCCTATGTGCAACTAAGCTTGAGATCTAGAAATCAAATGATTCCTGATGATTCCTGATATGCCAAACAAGTGGCCACGCATAATTGACCTTAGTTGACTAATGACCTGTTTGGATTGATTTTAAATGGTGGGAAAGGGAGGGGAAGAGAATTATTCACCTTGTTTGGGAAGAAAAACAGGTGGTATATGGTGGTGAAATTGTTAACCAAATTCTCTACCATGGTTAACAATTTCACCATCATTTTGTAACCACCGATTTGGTTGAAAATGAAGGAAAGGTGAAATTTTAAAATCTCACCACCAATTCCCAAACAAGGTAAATTTCTTTTCTCTTCACTCTCCTCCCCTCCTGTTCCTTCCCCTTCCCTCCCCTCTCCTCCCTTTCCCTTGATCCAAACAGATGTTAAGAGTTTTAGAAACAGGCCTTTCCACTGACTATTTGGAACTATTGGAACTGAAATGGAGACTGGGGCAAATAAGTTGCTTCTCCTTCTCAATCTTAAGGGCTAGATCTTGAAGACAGATGCTTAAACATGTTTTGCCTACTGCCCATGACCCTTTTTCAATTCTTATGTACCTATTTCCACTTCAATGCAGTGGCCCTAAACCCTAAACACCCTGGAATCTTCTGTTCTTGTTGTGCATTAGGAAGTGCAATAATGCTATTTATCTGATATGGTTATCCTATTTTTGCAGGGTAGGGTCCTGAAATGTATCGAATTGATCAAAGATTTGTGGCTGATTAGTAGGGACAATAATTGCGGGGAAAGTGGACCAGGGCAACCAGTGCCTCGGAGCCCCAATGGTGTTCTAGACACGATGTGTTTTAGCTATAGAAGCGATGGTTCAACGGTTGGAACTGGAAATCCTTGTGCAGATAGTTATGATTCCAAAAGGAGGCGAATGGATACCATTCCTTGAGGGAACTCCAATCAGTCCCAGGATGTTTTTCCTGGGACTGAGTTTGGTTCCATGGGAGTTTTGTTGGCCTTACTCGTATGCAGAATACAAACATTTGAGCTCGAGAGAAAGGTGAGACAAGTAATAATATTTTGAAGGTGAAATGAGGATTGTTAATAATATATCTCGGAGAACAGAGGAAGTGTAGAGGAATCATGCTGGCGGCATGGCATATTTTTGTTGATTAGCCTTGAAACGACAATAGCAAGACTCGAATCGATTCAAGTAGGTGGAGATGATAGCTTATTGTTTCATACTTCTGTGTTTGAACTTGAGAGTTTCTTGCTGGACTGAGGCTCTGCTTTTCTCGGTTGAAAAGACGTAGGAAAAAACAGAACAGAAAAATAAACAAGGACAACCAAAGGAACAGAAAGTGCCCATTGTAGATTCTTTTGTTTTTTTGTTTTTTTTTTTTGTAGTTCCGTATTCTTTTGTCAGTTAATTTATTGTTAATCAAGAACTGTAAGATTTCAAACTATCCTTGTGGAAGAGATTGATTCAGACAATATTAAAACAAAGAATCATTGTTCGTGTGGATATGTGAGTAGGGGTGGCCACAGTTCAATTTAAACTGACCGAAAATTGAAAACTTTAATCAAAGGTACCTGTTTGAGGTTCAGTTGCAAAGAATTGGAACCGGTAATGTAGCCCACCAAAGGTTTGGAATTGTTGTTTGAAATGTCAGTTTGAGCTAATCTTTTATACATATAGGCTGTGTTTGTTGTGTAGATTAAAAAATGGTGGATAATGAATGTCGGAGGATAAAAAGTGAGATAAAGAATGATGAGATAGTGAGTTGAATAAAAAATGGAGGATAAGGAATGATGAAATCAAAAAGTGAGATAAAAAATGGTGGATAAAAAATTTTATCGAAAAAAATCCTCGAGAAAAAAATCTTCGAAAAAAATAGTTATCACTTGAAAATGTTTCAGATGAGAACCGGATCCGAACGGTCGGACCGGAGGAAAGAACGGTCCTTACAGGCTAAGTTGAGGTTAACTTAACTTGGTTAAAGAAGAGTCCAACTTATTGCATGAAAGGATATAGCAAACACGTTAGAGGGTATCCCGAGATATATTTTCGGATAGACCCTTCCATACTTAAGTCAGTGGGTGACCGAGCGTGTAAAGTCCGATAAGACTGGATAGGGTAAGAGAAAGAAAGAGATTATCCCAGTTGAAACTTGAAAGAGATAAACATCATCCTTAAAATAAAGGAAGCATGTGCTATTCAAACATACTAGCAAAGTGGCCCAAGTTCACTAGGCTTAATCAATGGGCTTTGACCAATGTTAGCCTCAATCCATTGTTGACTAGATCAAGTCAACAATCCAAGGCAACAACAGCTTGGCGATGAAGAAGAGGATGCACGGCGTGGGAGGCAGCGAAGATGGAGCTTCTACCCCGTTGCCTCGTTGGAGATGATGATGGACAAGCTGCTCGAAGGAGGGGGGGATCTGCTCGGCGCTAGACAGATCTGCTCGGAGCTCTACCCAGAGGAGCACTGCCCGACTATGGTGAAGAGAGGAAGCCGATGGGGAAATGAAGGAGGTCACAGGTATTTATAGGCAGCGGAGGGAGGATCAGTCCGGAGGTCGGTGGGGGCTGTCCGGCATCGGGTAAATCTACTCGGCCGTCACCTTGGCCGAAGACGATGGTGCTCGAGTGATGCCTCTGCTCGGTGGGTGCATGATCGGATGTGATGGTGGTTGAGAGGTTGTTCGGCGCTCCTCGTCGGAGATGACGGAGAAGCTACTCGGAGGAGGGGGAGGGTCTGTCCGGCATTGGGCAGATCCGCCACGAGATGGTGGTCGAGCAGCTCAGCCTCGCACGACTGCCCCTACATCCGGTTCGAGCGGGTTTAATCCGTGATTTTTGCCTCCGATGGATCCGGTCACCTCTTTTGTCCCTTTTTTTTTCACATGAATAGGTAGATTTTTCTTGTATATCAGTCCTTCAACTCCGTAGTTCGAACGTAGTTCGAACTGGGGAGTTTTATCGAGTTTCGTCATACTGAGTGGACAAAAGTTAAGCCAACCTATATGAGCAAGACGACGCTTGCAGCTGGTGGAGCGGTCTCCTGACAGTCGGTGTTGCACTAAAAAAGTCTCCGGGTCTAGGATATGCCCAAAAATCCTTCCGACACAGACATCAAAGTCCCAATCCGATCAGGCTGAGGTGACTCCGGCCAGCAGAGAGGATCCAGTTGGTTCGGGGAAAGAGTGAATAATTATCTGGAGGTGATTCCGATTCGTCAAAGAAAACCTGAAATGGACGAGCAAAGACATCAGAGGGTATCCCAAGATGTGACTCAAAGGAGACCGCTCTGATGTTTAAGTTAGCACGTGTAAAAGATGGATAGAAGTTCTTGTGAGAGGAGAACCGATAAAAGTAAGGAGAAAGAGAGATTGGTCTAGGTGTGGATGATCGAGCGAGGTGAACTCGGCTGAGCTTCGCTTTGCCGAGCTAGGTCAAGGCTGGGCAAGGCTTGGCTGAGCAGGGCAAGGTCGAGCAAGGTCGTCGGGCAAAAAGGTGGTCAGAAGGATGAACAGGTTGCTCGGCGGACGTCCGGGTAGGGTTTGTAGAGGTCCAGCCGGGTAGGACAAAGAGGGTCGAGCAGAGTGCTCGGCGGATGTCCGGGCAGGGTCTGCGGACGTCCAACCGGGTTGGGCTGTGAAGCCGAGCAGGGTGAGAGGCATACGTTCGGGTAGGGTTGGCGGACGCCCGACGGCCGGGCAGGGTGATGGTCTAGGTAGAGTACTCAGCCAGTGTGGAGAGAGAAGAGGAATATGCAGAAATGAAGAGGGAGAGGGGCTATTTATAGGTCAAGGGAAGGGGGGCAAAATGACCTTGGAACTTCGGAAAGCCCATTTGAGCAATCTGGAGGTCCAATCGACGAATGGTCAGTGAATGTGCGCTCCTGACGTGGTCAAGAATCTTTTGACAAAATCCAAAAATTTTGCCCTAGGGTTGACAGGGGGTTGACCAGGGCTCAGGTCTAGCCGGACGGTCCAATCTCGGGCCCTTTGTTCAGGTGCCATCGGGGTATTTTTCGATACATCAGCTGGTTAGTCTGAGATTTGGATATCAGTGCCGATGCTAAAAGAAAAAGGTCGTGGACCTCGAGCGAGGTCGACAACCCAAACCAACACTGTCATTGTGTGGTTGATGTGGCGACGACTAAGAAGCCGATGAGGTAAATAGACAGAATTTACTGAGTCTAGAGGTGCTTGCTGGGGAGTTCAACCAAACTTGGCATGCGCCAAGAATGTTGACACCGGACGAAAATCCTTACGTCCTTCGGGCCCAAGTCAACTGGCGTTTGCCGAACGAGGAGGCATTAAGGTTATGCGCCGGGAAGATGCAGAAATGAAGAGAGAGACGGGGGCTATTTATAGGCCAAGGGAAGAGGGCAAAATGATAATTTTCTTTTTCCTGGAACTTCGGAAAGCCCATTTGAGCAATCTGGAGGTCTAATCGACGAATGATCTGCGGCTGCGCGCTCCTGGAGAGGTCGGGAATCATTCGAAAAAATCTAAAATTTCCGCCCCGGGGTTGACCGGGGGCTGTTCAGGGCTCAAGTCTAGCCGGATGGATCAATCTCAGGCCCTTTCCTTTGTCCACATGTCATCGGGGTATTTTTTGGTACATCAGGCGATTAGTCTGAACTTTTGATACCGGTGTCGATGCTAAAAGAAAAAGGTTGCGAGCGTCGAGCGGGGTCGACAACCCGAACAGACATGGTCATTGTGTGGTTGATGTGGCGACGGTTGAGGAGCCGATGAGGTCAATAGACAGAATTTACAGAGTCCAGAGGAGCTTGCCGGGGAATTCAACCTAACTTGGTGTGCGCCATGAATGTTGAGACCGGACGAAAATCCTTGCGTCCTTCGGGCTCAAGTCAAGTGGCGTTTGCCGGACGAGGAAGCATAAAGGTCATGTGCCAGGAAGTTGTCGTCGGGAAGAAATCCTTGTGTTCTGCGGGTCTACAGAAATTGGACATAATCAGTCTCGGAGAAAAGTTTCTAATGAAAGCCAACACTTATGATAATGGATGAAAAACCGGGATAATTTGGCTTTAAAAGGTCCGAAACATCGGCTGGGGAGCCGAAAGTGGCGACTGAGGTGCTGAAGATGATGGTTGAGGAGCCGAAGATGAAGGTTAAACTGCCGACGTGAACAGTCCTAACTGTAACCCCTCAGACCGGGTTACTGGCGATAACTCGTGAGGGGACTCACGAGTCATTGAAGCCGGGTGAAATCATGC
>JAOWBR010184488.1:0-10490 GCA_028571145.1 Dionaea muscipula | reverse complement strand
CAAGGAATGTTTATTAAGGGAGCTCAAGCATCAACTGTGATTCAAGTTTCATCCCAAGATGTGTACAACACAACATATTACTCATTCAGCATTCGCCTGAAGGTACCTAAGCCTCTCAAAATCCAACATTTAATTTGGCAGGAGTCTCTGTAGTCTTCCTGAGAAGATAAAGATCAACACACACGAGATTTACATAGAAATTCAAATCGGAAGAAACTCAAATGATCTCTCATGATCTCACTCAATAAATTATAAACACACAAGCCTTATTTATAGTAAGATCTGATGATTCGATAAATCTAAGATCTGAATATTGGACAAATATAAAAGATAGATTTGCATAACGATCAAATCAAAATCGGATTTGAGCCACCCCCAAACCCAACATACTTCCCGAGAATTTTGTCCAAAAAATGGCCGGAAATGGAATTGCATGGTTGAAATCCGAGAGCTATTCACAATTTGATGGAGGATCGATCATCCATACGGGTACATGTAATCATGTTCACATCAATATATAAATATTTTCTCTTTTCGAAAAAAAAAAGAAAAGAAAAAGGAACAGATAAGTATTAAAAAATAATTTTAGTCAGCAATTTTTTAAATATTCTAAATATAATAGAATCCATTTTAGGAATGATCTCCTTCCCAAAATTAACTTGCTTTATGACGTGGAAACATATTGCAAAGGTTACAAAAAGGCAAAAGTTGTTTTCGATCTATCTTCTCCTGTGTAGTGTCTAGTCCTAGTCCTGGTGGTGGACATAGTGAAATAGATCGAAAGTTGGACAAATTTAGAAAATTTGCATATATCTGTGTACAAAAATCTTAAAATTACCATGGCCATCATTTTCCGAAAATCAATTTGATCCCTTCATAAACTCGGTATATATACTAATTATAGGCTAAAAAAAGAAAGAAATGTTGACCCCGTAAACTTCGAAGTTTATGTTACACGTACAAGAATTAAATTAAGTTTGAAACTCTAATTGAAGACGTACAGACGAAGAAAGAACAAGAAGAAATGGAGTCGCAAGGCCTGACAAACAAATCGGCGCTGCCGAAGCCACCAGGTCGCAGTAGCCTGGGTGCCAAGCCACCAAAGTACGATAATCTCAGGGGTGGCACGGGCAGAGGTGGTGGAGGATCTATCAAGCTAATAATAATCATCGTGATCTTGCTCATCTTGTTGCTCTTTGGGATCGGAGGGATCGTGATATGGATGTCATTCAAGAAAGCATCGATGCCACAGTTCGTGGTCCAACGTCTAGCCATCCCCAAGTTCAACGTGGACAGTGGGTTCGTGGACGAGCAAGCCGTTCTGTCCACGGACATGGAGTTCTCGATGGAGGCGGATAACAACAACGGAGGCATGGTAGGGATGGAGTTTGGATCCATGATTATGGATGTGAGCTGGGACGAGCACAGCGCGCACCTAGGCGAGGCTCAGGTCCCCGTTTTCGTTCAGAAGTCGGGGAGCACCACGTTGCTTAAGATCAAAACGCACGGGGAAGCCGATATATTGAAGAAGCAATTGGCAAAGGAGGATATGAAGCTTGATGTTTCATTGAGTGGGAATGTAGTCTTCTTTTGGGGACCCTTCAAGTCCAAGGATTACCCTTTCATTGTCTCTTGCAATGACATAACTGTTGCCTCTGCGAACGCCCTTTGTGATACCAAGTTATATTCTTCTGCTCCTCCTCCTCCAAGGTATGTATATTATATGCATACATCCAACAAATGCTTTATATATATACACACACACGAAGTGGTTCTGTATATCACTTGTATTATCTTTTTTAAACTATCAAGACAATTGTTGGATTGAAGAAAAATAGATGTTAAGGATTATGTTTGGCTAGGCGGATGGCCACGGGCTAGGTGGATGGCGACTTGTGTTTTTTTTTTTTTTTTAATATAATCATGACCTTTTTACCCTAATACCAATTGAAGGGAAAAAGTACCTCTCACATGGAATGATATATAATCCAAGAACTAGTGTGAACAAATTCAAAGAAAAAATCACACAACGGCACAATAACATGAAACCAAATAATAAAGGGTTGGAGAGAATGACAAGAACACCAAGATTTACACTGAAAACCTAAGACGGAAAAAAAATCAAGAGAGAGAACCAATCGACTATATATGCCAATAGCAAGGATAGTACAAGATCTAGAAAATACACCCTCTCCAATCCACAAACCCTAGAAGAGAAATCCCTCCACCAAGAGCACAAGAGAAACAAACATGGTTTGGGAGGGAACCAATCCACTATGCCAATAGCAAGAATAGTACAAGATTTGAGAAATTAATACACCCTCTTCAATCCACAAATCCTAAAAGAGAATTCCCCCTACCAAGAGCACAAGAGAAACAAATAAGGAGAAATGTCACCCAAAATCCTTAAGTGAATGCCGAAGGAAATGCCCTCTTTTTTCTTTGAGAAAACCCTCTTTTTCTCTCTCTTGTTCGTGTGTTTTGAATTTTGGATGCACAATAAAATAGTGTTGTCCATGCTTTTATTTTTCGTAGAAATCGACCTGCGGATGTTCGGACTTATAACGTGACGTCCTAATGGACTTCGATCACTATCAAAATCAACAAAACTTTTCAGAGACATTTTAGGATGTTCATGTGGACGTCTGAGCAATACCAGGACCGAAAGCAACATCCTCGGAGTGGATCGATGTCCGCCATTCCAAGTTTTCTCTAGGTTAATTTGAACTTGGTTTTGGATCATATTTCCAAAAATAATGCTAATGCATTCACGACCAAAGAAATAACATTAACTTCATAAAATCTATTATACAATTTAGCATAATTTTTGAAATTTTGAATGAGATATAAACCTTTTGTCTTATATGACATGTGGGGAGGAGGGGGGGGGGAGGAAATAGAAGAAGAGAGGGAAATTAGTGTGAGTAATTTTTTATTAAATTTTTTTATAATATATTAATAAAAGATATAATTATCTTATAGTCAAACTTGTTATTTTTTAAATTTTTTTATTTGTTCATTTATTTTTACGAATAATTGATAATATATATTTTTAACTGATTCAACGGAATGCTTAGCGTGTCGAAGACACAGACAACCCCTAATATGTATACAAAACTTATTTTAATAACAATAACAATATGATAAAAAAAAATCAGGAACATATTATATGTGATGTTAAAAAAATATTTTACCATATATTCTAAGAGAGGTTTTTTTATGCACACCCCAAACACGCACACCCAAAAATTAGAGCACGTAGAATTGAGGATTAGCAAGAAATGTTAAAACATGGATTCTCCGTTTATCATATTTTAAAAATATTTTGAGGGCTTATTCCGATACATCCCTACCCCTGTCAGAGGAGTGTGTCTCGATTTTTTTTTTTTTAAAAAAGAAAATGATAGTATACTACCTTTTTATGAAAACAAAAATGATAGTATGTTTTTATGAAACGGCAGTATACCACCGTTTCTGTTTTGATAAAATAGTAGGATACTAATATTTTACTAATATCCTATTTGGTTGGTAGGAAATGAAAAAAATTGGAAGGAAAGTACTAGTTTTCTGCGTTTGGTATGATTTTAAGCATGAGAATTGAAAGGAATTAGAGGGAATTGGAAGAAAAATTTTCCTTGTATTTTCTTTAAATGAAATGAACTCCTCCAAATTTGGTGGAATTTGGAAGGAAATGAAAGTAAATAAAAGTTTTTAATATAAAACTATTAACTTTTATTTACTTTTCTTTTATTTTAAATTAAACAGAAGAAATAAAATAAAATTAAAATTTATATTCTTTTATTTTCTTTAATTTAAACCATAGAAAGGAAATTAATTTGACCTAACTACATTTTCTTTTCTTTTCATTCTTTTTTATTTTTTTAAATTAATGAATCCGAAGCAAATGTGAGACTTAAAAAAAATAATAAAAAAAAGGCGCGCGTATGCAATGGTGTGCAAAAAATAATTGACAATTTTCTGCGTGTTTATTTTTTATTTTTAGGGGATCACCAGTTGCTCCTCCAGAACAATCACCTGAGACACCACCACCAAGTGAGACACCACCAAGTGAGTCACCACCGACTCAACATGAACCAGATACGCCGGCGGGGGCACCTCCACCGAAAGCAGCGCCGGCAGGGGCACCTCCACCGAAAGTAGCGCCGGCTACAGGGGCTCCTCCACCGAAAGTAGCGCCTGCAGGGGCACCTCTACCAAAACCAGCAGCGCCGCCGACGCCATTGCCACCACCGAAGCCAACAGGTCCACCGGTGCGACTTATTGTCCATGATGCCGATGTATGCTCCCTTCTTCTATTTTTCACCTTCCTTGGTCTTGGTCATATACAGTCGGTGAATATTACTTGCATTTGGTCATATCCCGCTTTAGATGGGGATCTACTCCGATGCTTGTTACTGTTTTGTGGTTCAAGTTTCAATGCTTGAGAAGTCCCAACCCTTTCTATCGTAGATCTGCAATGTTTTGTTCGATGTAACATGATTTTTTGAGGTGGATTTATGTTTATAATATGTGTTATGATGTTTAATTGAAAATCTGAGTGTGGCATGTTGTTATTCTTGTTTAGGAAGAAGGGCTGAACATATTTTGGATGTTGTTTATGCTGTGTGTAGAAGGGAAGGACAAACTGGGTTTGAATTACTTAGTGAATCCACTCGCAGAGGTATTTGGATTTGAGGCGTAGATCGTATGCAACATACCTATTTCAAGCCTTGTGCTGTAATGATATAATAAATGGAGATTGCGGGGGATTAGATTTAGAAGTGCTAGGTCAAACTGTTCGGATATAATGTCTGATAAATGGTCATCACCCTAAAAGCCCAACATCTTGCATGAAGGGGAAGAAAGAAACGATTCTATCCTTTTAAAATACAAACTCCTGACAAAGGGTTTTGGGTTGGCTTAGTCATAGTTGGTTGGTACAGTGTCGTTGAAGAGCCAATCTCATTGCACCAACTTAAGTTTTTAGTTGATGTCTCGAGAATGGTTCTACACTCTTGAGAATCGATGGTTCTCTGAAATTGCAGGGGAAAGATTAGATAGTAAATTGTTGTTGATATTTATTTGCAGGTGGTGTTGGATAATGGTATTTACCAAGCCACGTTTTCGAAACCTGGGGGGTTTGTCACCGGAATCAAGTACAATGGGATTGATAACATACTTGGCATCCAACTTCCGGTAGATGATAGAGGGTGAGTGGCTCATCTTTTCTTCTTTCATTTCTGAACACATATTTCATCCTCGTATATTGACCCTTTTCTTCTTTTTATTAGTGAATTTGTTCTTTGTGGAATCTCATGGCTTGGATCATGCCCTAAAAACATGAATCAAATTCTCATACTTTGGCCCTGAGGAGGGTTGAACCTGTTTATCCATGAGGTCTTCCCATGCTAAATCACAGTATTGGATTCTCTAAATGTTCACTAATCATGTTCTATCATGTTAATGAATTTATTTAGACTACAGATACGAACCATGAATTTATTTAGGCCCAAGTCCTGATGATGCCTTCTTTTATGGCATGTTAACGTCCATAATTTGTTGTCTAACTTCTTTGTACATATTTTGCACCTAGCAAACTTGCAAAAACAAGCTCATAAATATTTCAGCCATCGTCAAACAAGTAGTCGATTGTCTTTATTGTCGTCAAAGCTTGAAGTTCCTCACCTTGGGCCAACATTCTTTTGTACCCTTACACGACTAAAGCTAAAAGCATTGTAATGTTTTCAATGTGAAGTGAACGTTAACATGGCTGTGGCTGTGATACTAATTCATCTGAGATCGAAAGGTTCTGGCCCACCTAGTTGTAAATTTTTGGTGCCAGAAAACCGGTATTTGCTTAGAAAAATCCAGGTCTTCCCCTTTTTCGCAACATTAGAATCAAACAAATTTTGCATCCATTAAGAGGTTGGCTGTCCTCTCCTAACCAAATGATCAGAGATCATCAAGCATCCTAGGAATAGTTACTGCGAAAGAGCAGCTCCTCCGGGTTACTTTGATTGCAGAACAAACATTTTTTTTTTCCGCTGCAGACATGTTGATCTATAAAATGATATTGAATCTATATGGAAAAACCTCCATGATTACATGATCCTATAGATATTGTCGTGGAGAGAGATGTTCTCATGTCAGCAATAGAAACCCAAACTTTGGAATTATTGATATTGTCGTGGATAAAGTAGACTTTCAAAAAATACAAAAAAAAATCACTTTACCACCAAACAATCACTGGCCTCTTAGCCACTGTGCACAATATGTCAGCTTAATATCCCCAACGATCTCATAGCATTTACTAAACTTGTCACATTCATACAAGTATCAATCATATGTTTCTTTTGGATACAATGAGCATTAAAGCTCACCATCCGATCAAAACTCGATCTAAGGAAAACAGGCTCTAGATTCCATCAGATTTGGCCTATGGCCGAGAGCCTGCAATCTTACCTAGCTGTTTACATCGCAGGCTTTCGATTTCCTGCTTTTCTTGTAATGTCTCTGCACCGATTTAAACTTAGTGTCATGCTTTCTATGACATACACATGCCTTGTAATGATTACTAGATTCTGTACTCAGCTTGATTTCCAACCTTCTTCCTTACTTCAGACTCAGAGAACACCAAGGCTAGTGCATGCCACCTTCGTCAACAGCCATTTACATTCTAGTTCCGAAGGATCTTTTTTTGTCATATATATCTTGTTGACATATTCCAGAAGACATACAAATACACTAAGGCATGCTAGTGGTCTCATGTGAACTCTTGAACGGCTTACCATATCTCTTTTAAGAATACTATATACAATTTCTTGTCACAAGATGGACGATTTGCCTAGGAGAGAAGATTTTCTATAGAGTTGAAAGCCATCATAGCTCTCACGGAAAATATAAATGGTGAGAGAAAGCATAGTTCCTTCAAAAAAAAAAAAAAAGGAATAATAAAAATAGAGAGAAAGCTAGTTCGGATTTGCTAAGCTGCTTATCAAAACTATGGCTCTCATGGAAGTTTCAAAATTGTAGGTATTGGGATGTTGTTTGGGCTCCACCAGGGACAAAGGGAACCAAGGGAAAATTTGAAAGGTAATCATGCTGCAACTCCATGCATTCTGTTGTACCATGTTCTTTCTTATACTTAACGGCTTCTATAAAAAACTTGTAATGACAGTTAGTGTACTGAGTATTACTGCATCATAAGTTGCTATTCTCGAGATAGACTCCTCTAACATTTTGGTATTGTTAATTTCAAACAGGATAAAAGGATCAACTTTTCGTGTTATAACGGAGAGGCAGGACCAGATTGAGATATCATTCTTGAGAACTTTTAGCCCTGCTGCCAGAGGAAAAGATTATCCACTGGATGTAGATCAGAGGTCCCAACCTCTTCAGCTTTGCTGGCCTTTTAGAGAGATGAAACTAACTACTTTTCAGATAAGCAGAAAAAAGGTGTTTCCCTGGTGCGAAAGCACTCCCCGTGCTAGTGCGGGGTAGGGCAGGTTGTGCGCATACGAATGCAAGCTTAAACCTTGTATTGTTTCAAAGAGGTCACCAATGGAGCAACTTACCGTTGCGTCAAGGCTCGCCCTCTAAATAAGCAGAAAAAGATTGAGGACAAAAAGATATTTCATTTAAATAAACAAACTATAGCTAAGCTCTGATAACTCATTCCCTGAATTCCTTTAACATCAAAATTTTGGATTATGGAATCAAATTAGTTAAGTTTTTTTCTAAGAACTTCTTGGACTTAATTTGTAATGCCTGAAGTGGAAATACGATGCAGGTACATCATACTTCAAGGTGTATCTGGTTTATATGCCTATAGTATTTGGGAGCGCAAAAATTGGCCTGGACTCAATATCCCCAATGCTAGACTGGCTTTCAAACTTGATAAAGACAAGTATGTAAAGTCTTCCTTCTCTGTTGCAAACACATTAATTTTTGCTAGGTTGCTCACATCCCTTAAACTGTATGGATTCGTTCTTATGGAAGGTTTCTGCGGTCTTTGAGTTTCTTAGTTGAGAAAACTCTCGTGAAGCTAGGTGCTATATAATGTAATAAATAGTACATTGATAATGCTGTAACAGTTACAAGGTTAATGGTAGTTATTGAAAAAAACAATTTTGCCTTGCACATTGATCAATTTACCACTTAATCATGCCCACAGCACTTTCCTGCTACTTCAGGAGACGGCTTGAAGAAAAAGGACTTTAGGTACTTTGTTTAAAATTAAATAGAGGCTTCTTGTTTCACTAAGGGTTAATTTGGATGGACTTTTCTCCACATATGATGATTTCTATGGAGGAAACGAATAATTATTCCCATGTGGAAGTTTTTCATTTGTTAGTTCACTGGCTGTGAAAATCATTTTATGTGGTTTTGTAGAAATATACTTTCTTTTGATTAAGTAATTGTCACCATTGAGACTCGAACCAACAACCTTGCAGTTTGAATTGCTCATCTGCTTAGTGGGCCAACTCAATTTGGCTGGTTTTTTGAACCTTAGACATAAGATCAAGTTTTAAAAAGTTTTGTCAAGTAAGGTTTTTTTTTTTTTGGCTAAAATAGAAGTAACATTATACGTATTGTGTTATTAATGCAAAGTGCATGAATTATTTTGTTATGACAACTGTGCTTTTTGTCAAATATTTCTGTTAGAACATGAACCAATATTAAATACAGGGAAATTTCATGCCTATAATGCCTGAACTCCTTGGATGGAAAATGACTTCAGTTATCAAGAAAAAGAATTCATTTCCTTCTTGTTGGGTATATTGGTTTTCATTGAATTTTTTTTTCTGTTCCGCCAAATCATAGAAAGTAATACCCGAGGGTGAAAAATGCTTTTCCATGTCAGATTTTCCAGTCCACCAAATAAAACCCTTAATTCCTTGAAGATTGATTCATTTTTTTAACAATAAAAAGTTCAGCCCGATTTCTCCATTAGCAAAAAGCAACCGTTCTTTTCATAAAGCTTCTATCTAGCTAATTTTTTTCTTTCGAAGAAAGACCTCAAACCCATTCAACTATGTCACAGTTTCCCGATGGTTGACATTCGATGGGCAACATTTTGAATGCTTCCATTTGCTTTTCCTGTTGTTGGCTGAAGATGCCTCATGTATGCCCATCCATGTGCTACAGTACATGCTATTTGATTTTGGGAGGGTTACCTTTCTTCTCAATCACATGAGGTAGCAAGTTAAATATAAATCTCTATGTTTGTTATGTCCTTCCTCCTGATTATTAGGTGCATATACTGCACCAAAGAACAGAGTAGAACAAGGTGAGGTGAAAAGGCCCATTACATCTGAAGCCATTATTTGTCTCAACTGAAATTGCGTACAGATGTTATGTAATTTGTTTTTTTTTTTTTTTTTTTTTTGAAGTTGTCATGAGGAAGAAGTAGAATAGGGAGTAATGGATGCCACTTTCTTGATTATTTGGGAGGCAGGTTTAACTATATGGTTGTAGCAGATAATAGGCAACGGGACATGCCTCAACCCGATGACCGCTTGCCGCCTAGAGGCCAAGTCCTGGCATACCCTGAAGCAGTTCTACTGACCAATCCTATAGAGGAACAGTTCAAAGGAGAGGTATGGTTTTAATCTCCATTTCAGTTGTACCTCCAGGTCCTCCAACTTGTAAACCATTCATTGTTCGTAAGTAATCAACTTGTGTAATCATTTGGTCCAATTATTTGCATGTGGAAAGATGTCAGTCTTTTTTTTACATTACTGGTAAGCTAACCTAACTTTCTTTGTTTCACATGTCTGGTTATATAGGTTGACGACAAGTATCAATACTCGGATGAAAGCCAAGACATTCGGGTGCATGGGTGGATATGCAAAGATCCGCCCACTGGGTTTTGGCAAATCACACCTAGCTATGAATTTCGAGCTGGTGGGCCCAACAAGCAATTTCTAACTTCCCATGTTGGCCCATCAACACTTGCGGTATGTGGTTTTTCCTCTTTAAGCTGGTGCTAAATTTGGAGACTTGGTGCTTGTTTAATCGTCTAGCAAAGATAAAAGAAAATAAATAGTTTCCTAAATGTAATAAAAAAGGTGAATGAGGTTTAAGGAAGCAGCTGCTTGCTTCTTCAAGACCAGACGCTTCTTAGGCGTTGCTTTCCTAAGTGAACTCCCCAACTACTTTCCCAGCGGTGACTCCTCTTTGAATGCTACGTGCATTTGTACTTTCGGAAGTGCGTCAACATAATAATAACATATTTGCACATTAGAAAGAAAAGTTTAGCCCAATAAATTTGAATATTTGTACTCTAAGGCCCTGTTTGGTTCCTCGATAACTTATCATGGATAGGATAAGTTATTCAGGATAGATTTTTATCTGTTGTTTGGATGGCTTTTGATATGTTGGATTACATATCCAACGACAATGATTTCCAACAAAAATGGTGGATAAGAAAAGATGGGAGGTGGTATTAGTTATCCATGGTGGCCGGATAAGGAAAAATTAGATGAATT
>JAOWBR010184477.1:0-10491 GCA_028571145.1 Dionaea muscipula | reverse complement strand
TCAACAAATCGTCGGTAGTAGCCCGCCATCCCCAAGAAGCTACGGACTTCACGAACGGTCGTGGGGCGCGGCTACTTCTCAACCACCTCAATATTCTTCATGTCAACGGAAACCCCGTCCTTGCTAATCACATGTCCAAGGAAGGCAACTCTATCTAACCAGAACTCGCACTTATTGAATTTGGCGTAGAGTTGTCTCTCCCTCAAAGTCTGCAGGGCAACCCGCAAATGCTCCCTATGCTCCTCCTAACTCCGTGAATAAATGAGGATGTCATCAATGAACACCACAATGAAGCGGTCCAAATAGGGCTTGAACATCCTCTGCATCATATCCATGAAGGCAGCTGGAACATTTGTGGGACCGAAGGGCATAACAAGGAACTCATAATGACCATAGCGAATCCGGAATGCAGTCTTCGCTATGTCTCCTTCCCTGATCTTCAGCTGGTGGTACCCCGATCTCAAGTAAACCTTAGAGAACACCTGAGCTCCCTGCAACTGATTAAACAAGTCATCAATGCGTGGAAGAGGGTACTTGTTTTTCAAAGTTGCCCTGTTAATCTCGCGGTAGTCAATGCACAACTGCATGGATCCATCTTTCTTCTTAACCAACAGAACGGGAGCTCCCCACGGGGACACACTAGGCCTGATGAACACTTTCTCCAACAACTCCTATAACTAGACATGCAACTCTTTCAGCTCAATCGGCGCCATCCGATATGGTGCCTTAGAGATCGGTCTAGTGCCAGGCACTAAATCAATCACGAACTCCACCTCTCTATCCAGTGGCAATCTAGGGAGATCCTCAGGAAACACATCTAGAAACTCGTTCACGATCGGGATGTCCTCGAGCCTCTGCTCTCCATGATCAACTTCCACCACATAGGCTATGTAGCCTGAACATCCCTTCCTCAACATTTTGTGAGCTTTCAAGGAAGACACCATGTTAATGGGACGTGCTTTCTTCTCCCCTTCAAATACTCACTCGGAACTATCGGCCATGGAAAAGATCACCCGCTTGCCCCGATAGTCAAGCTTGGAATTGCGCCGGACGAGCCAATCCATGCCTAAAATGACATCAAATCCGCTCACCTCAAGTGCCACAAGGTCAACGTGAAAGATCTGTCCACACATAAAGACCTCACAAGCACGAAACACATGAGTCAAATAAACAGAAACACCTACAGGTGTTGCCACAACCATGTTTACATCCATGACAGTCAAAGGAACAGGCAATGAGTGGAGAAATGCAGGTGATGCAAACGAATGAGTGGCACCCGAATCAAACAGGACTCTAGCAGGAATAGAGGAAATGACTAGAGTACCTTGAACCACGAAGGGTGAAACCTCTGCCTCTACCTGGGTGAGGGTATAGACCCTCCCATGCACCAATGGCCGCTCTGATCCTGCTGACGTGCCCTTCCCTTTCCTGTCTTTCTGTGGCGCTGACTGAACGGTCCTCTGCACTGATGCTACCTCTGAAACCACAGTCTGCTGTCTCCCATGTGTCAGCTGAGCTGACTGAGTCTGCCTCTGGGAACCCTGCTGCACACTCATACTTTGCTGGCCGCCACCCACCTTGCACATAGAAGAGATGTGCCCAGGTGTACCACATGTGTGGCAAGTGAGAGGCTGGCCATTGCATCTGTAGCCTCTAGAATGGTGCTTCTTTCACCTCCTGCAGAACGGGTCCTTCTTGGTTGTCATCCCAGAGCCTCCAGACTGGGAAGTGTGAGCCTTCTTCTTGTGACTTCCCCCAAACTGTGTCTGACTCTACACTGGTGCCTCTCTCGGTCTCTTATGTCCAGAATCCTTGCGTGAAGGCATAACATCCTCCACACCAGTGGCTCTCTCGACCATGTCAGCCATCGAAGTGCACTTGAGTCCCCGAATGAGGACCAGCAGATCTTGATTCATGCCCCTTTGAAAAAGGAACATCTTGTCCTCCACAGTCATGACTAGCTCTAGTGCAAACCTACTAAGCTCATTGAACTTAGCATCATACTCGGGGATAGTCATGCTACCTTGCGTCAGTGCAAGTAGCTCCACCTTTTTCTGTGCTCAGACATGGGCCGTGTAGTACTTGTTCTTAAACTCTGCTACAAACTCGTCCCAAGTGGCCTCCTCTCCCTAAGCCTCGAATCGGTGCTCAATGCCCTTCCACCAATACTTGGTGGCATCCTTCAATGCATAGGTGGCAAGAGAGACCCTATGCTCGGCCGTGTACCCCACCCTATGGAGAAGCTCCTCCACTTCCATCAACCAATTGCTCCCTTCTATCGTATCAGTGGAACCCGTGAACCTTGGAGGCTTGGTTGATAAGAAGCGGTCAAACAATCTCCCTCGCACCTCCTCGGGTAGAAGGACAGCAGTAGCAGCTCTAGGCGCAACCGGTGGGGTAGGCCTCTCCTCCACAATATCCTCAGCACGTGCCATCCTAGCCCTGACATGTCCCTCCATCGCCATGAACCTCAGGAGCTGACGAAACTGCTCCCTCTCTCCCGTAGAAAGCCGTTGAAACTCCTGAAATTGGGCATACTCATCTGGCGGAAGCCTCACCGTCGCAGCTCCGTCCTCCAGGTCAATCTGTGGGTCAATGGAATCATCGCGAGGGGCATCTCGAATGATGATGCCAGGTAGTCTGGGTGGTACTCCCGTCGTCCTCTTCGGAGCATTGGCCGATTCCTCAGGAAGATCGTGGCTGCTCCTGGTCTGCAGTATGACTGCCAAACACAACACTAATTCAAGTCAAAACCAGAACTAGGGAAAGACAACGTAAGATGAACGTACCTCTAGCGGATGCTGGGATACGGGCCTCTTTCTAAACCACAAGGTCAACCAACTAAGGCTAATCCCAAGAAAGTCTAAGTCTAATCCCAAAAGTGAAATCAAACTAGAACCTTAAGCTCTGATACCTCAAATGTCACTCCCCACACCGGGTGGACCGGCGTATAACCTATGGAGATCGTCTATGAGCCGCATAAGCCTAACTGAACCGTTGGAAATCATAAGATGGAAACAATGCGCTAAACATGGGTGATGCATCATCAATTACTTTAAGTCTCACAACCTCATTATCAAAACAAGAGGTAAAACATGCTAAGGAGTCCAGACATAAAATGGGACCTAAGCGGCCTCCGTCCGTCTCCCGCAACATCCTTCCTACGCTCCAATCACTCATCACCGACACAATATTTACTTGGGGTGCACACGGGGTCAAAACTGAAGATATAACATGACACTGGTAAATATAAATGCAACAGAAGACTCCCATGAGGTTGTGGTAGTGGCCCAAGTCAAACGTGTAAATAACCATTCCAACTACCTTAACCCGCGGCACGGAGGTAGTTGGAGATAACAGGAGGGGGCCACATCCCACGGGTACAAGAACTACTAATGGGAGAAGGTTAATAACGGTGTGACGGACTCCAAGATATATGAACAACAATTATATAAACCATACAAGAATCATACCGTCACACACACAACAAAGCATCCAAGTGATAAACGAGAAGCATGGGAGATAGACGCAAGATCAAATTACATGCCACATGACTCGACACAACATGCCTCATATCACTGAATAAGTATGACTCACATACGTACACAGATCACATACCCGATACCATCCGTAGTATACCACACGCACACACGCTTAACATGTCATAAGTTCATGATCAAGGGGTCCCCACCTTACCATGCGCGCCAGACTCGAATCGCGTCCGAGAATGAGTAAACAACATCGTAAGACCCCTTCAAGCAAAACCGTGATCGGCGGAGTACCTAAGGACGTTGTGACATACGGAAAGATCAAATACTCCAAGGGCATAGCCGTCCTAGCGGAGGCAAGTCCATATGGCCAGAGTCACTCCCGAGGGAGAACAGTTATCCCCTGGACTTAACAGAATAGTGATCAACATATCCAACAACTCATAACACACACTCTTGATACCACTAGTTCATACCGAAACCAAAAGATGACTCGATGCAACGAGTTATGAATAAGCATCCGGGTAACCGACAGTCTATTGACAAGAACCTACAATGATAATGCATCATGAGTAATACCAAAAGATGGACACACAACATGCATAGGTCATGCTAACTATGCTCAAAAGACGGTATCAATGAGTATCGAGGGATAGTATAGGAAAGGTGAAGGAAAATAAGATAAGTGTACACCCCTCACCTGGTAGCAATGGCGTGGGTCCGCAATCCCGTATCACAATCCCACCTCGGACCACGTCGGAACCTAAACAAGGTTCAAAGAAAGGCAATCTCACCAAACTAAAGTGGAAACCTCGGTAAATCACCATGAATCTTAGCCTAACATGCTAGGGAATCAAACTCATGCAATCGCCGGAAGAATCGGATGCGAACAGGAAAAAATGACCGGTGGACTTCATCCGTGGACGTCCCCAAGGACATCCTCGAGGATGTCCGCGATGACGTCCACCGCTTTGTCCTGGAATTTCTAAAAAGAACAGAAGCATTTGTGGACGTCCCCATGGACGTCCACCGCTGTAGATCCGGAAATCTGCAGAAAAATCCAACCCGAAGTTCATCCAAAAACCACCACAACTTCTACCCATGAATCAAGCACACTCCCACATGAACCCAAGGGGTTTGGCATAAATGGAGCATGAAAAACACATCTCACACCTCCTCTAACATGCTACCAACTCATCATGCTTTAAAATCCAAAAATCAAACATAAACCCCAAATGTGAACCAAATGATGAAATTAAACAAAATCATGTGGATATCCTCATCATCTACCCCTCAATGTCAAGATGCATAAGCCCATTTCATGAATCAACCAAGGATTTGAGATAAACATCCATCACAAGGTAAAGGTCTCACCTTTAATGGAAATGGAAACCCCCAAGCTTGCGAAATGGATGGATCTCGATCTCCTTGTGCTCACGATGTCGAAAACGGTCCTCTCCAAGCTCCACAATCTAGCTCCAAGGAACCATGGAAGAGAGAAGTGAAGAGGAGAAGAAGAAAAATGGGAAGGGATGAAGGAAGAGGGGTGTGTCGGCTGGATGGGGGAAATGAAGGAGAGAGAGAGAGTCTAAGGGATTTAAAGACTAGGAATTTATAATCCCATGTCATTAGGGGTATATGGGTAAATTCACCCATCCAAAATCAGCCCAAAAATCATTGGGCACCCCTAAAATCCCACATTCATGCCTTGAACCCAAGTCCAAATCATTTCCCATCTCATGCTCTCCACCACTAGACCAATCAAGTTATTCAAGAATTTAAATAACCCAATTTGTCTATAAGATGAAAATGAAAACCCAATCCATAAAAGGTTGAGTTATCACAAAAAAGATACGGATAAACTCATATAAAATGTGCTTATCAGTGATGCGAAGGAGTGAGTGGCACCCGAATCAAACAAGACACGTGCAGGAACTGAACAAACAGAAAGGATACCTTACACGACGGACGGAGATGTTTTCGCCTCCACAGGGGTGAGAGTAAAAACTCTCTCGGGAATCAAAGGGCGCTCCGTTCCCGATGTGGTACCCATGCTCTTCTGGTTTGCAGACGGCGGTCCTGACTATGCTGGCCTTTGAACAGAACAGACCTCTGAAGCCACTGGCTGTTGCTGCTTCCCCTCACCCTCCTGGTAAGAAGAAGACTGTCTCTGAAAGCTCTGTGAACCAGGCTTCAAACTCAGGGATCCTCATCGTCCCCTTCTTTAAAGTGAGCAACTCCACCTTCTTCTGAGCTCTGATGTGCCCAGTATAGTACTTCCACTCGAACTTAGCAATAAACTCATCCTAGGTAGGCTCCTCACCGCGAGCCTCATATCTGCGCTGAACTCCATGCCACCAGAACTAAGCAACATCCTCCAACTGGTACGTGGCATGAGACACTCGGAACTCTAGAGCAGAGGCGTTCCTCTGCAGGATATCCTCAATCCTCATCAACCAGTTGCTGGTTGTAATTGCATCAGGGGCGCCAGCAAACTGTAGTGGTCTAGCACCCAAGAACCGATCGAAAGATCTCCCCTGAGCCTCGCCTGGTGGAAGTACCTCTTGAGCAACTCTCTGCACTGGCGGTGGTGGTGGCCTCTCAAAAGCAACTTCAGGCACTGCCCTCGCAGCTGGCTATCCTTGCATCTACACGAACTGCTGAAACCTCTCCCATTCGCCAGTTGGGAGGTTCTGAAACTCATAGAAGCGAGCATACTCGTCCGGTGCAAGCCGAACGGTAGCCGTCCCATCCTTCGGATCAACAGCCGGATCATGAGCATCCCCCCGAGGTACCTCTCGGATGATTGGGCCAGGCGGCCTCGGTGGACTCCCATGCCTTGCCTGAGTGTTGGATGAGGTAGCTTGTCCATCAAAATAGCTTCTCAGTTGCGTGATGTCTATCCGACATAGACAACTTCCAGTGAATCAACAACACTAAAAGAATCGAATGCTAAAAAAAGAAAACCCAGACGCGCACCAGATGTGCTCCATGACACATTAACACTACTATGAACTAAAGGAATCGAAGGCACGTCCAAAAATGAAAGTGCGTACCTCTAGTGGATGCCGGGAGATGTGCCTCTTTCTAATGTACCTAATATTTAAATCATACAAACATCAATGCACACAGGTCTAGCCTAGCCAAATCCTTCGTCAGGTCAAACTAAACCTAACAAACCTCTCTGATACCACAAATGTCACACCCCACCCTGGGTGGACCGGCATATAGCCCGTGGACCGCAACCACGGACCGTACAAGACTAAATCCCAACAACCCAACCAACGGTCCAACATCAAACATCAACATGAACATGAAATTACTAAGGGGTCTCCAAAAGGACCAATGGTCTAAATAGAGTACATGGGTGAAATCAACATCAAGAGTCTACTACAACAACTCAAACGTGGAAGTCTGAATCCCAAACTATCTAAACAAGCGGAAGTCATAATTCAAATTATACAAACATATGGCAAATCCTCAACACTGAACGAATCAAAAGTGATAATCGAAAGGAAAGCTAAGATCAATCCTAAGAGGCGCGCCGTCTCCCCACCGCATCCTCCTAGCCAGTCAACTACATGAAATCACAATTTAATGATGGGTGTACACGTTCCCTCCGTCCTCTTCTCTTTTCCTTAAGCCGTGTTTCTCTCTTGTTTCCTCACTTACTCTAGTACACAGTCATGCTCTGCGTTGATGTTGTATGTCCACACTCTCTGGTTGAATTGATTCATGTTGTGGTTTATATTGTTTGTTGATTGTGCTGCATGAATTCTCTTGGCTTTGTTTATGAGTGAGTGTGGACCTGGTAAGGAATTGGAAAAGAAAAGAGTGGAGATTGAGTTTGTATTCTTAGAGGAGGGAGTGAGATGTCACTTACTTTGGGAGAAGTTTGAGGATTACATTCATTTGACCTCGGCCTCGAGGTTGGAAAATACCGCCAGACACAACGTCCTTGAAGATTCTGCCAACGGGCGGATGACTTGGACAGTTGCCTTCGTGGTGCGTACCCTCGGAGCCATACCGGTTTACATTCCACGAAGGGCGGAGACCCTTTGTATTTGTTGGCTATGGCATGTAAGTTGCTGAATGAGTACATCTAGAGTGTACCGTGATCATTACACCTGGAGTAGGGAACTATGGTATTGGCTTGATGAGAGACTAGAGACCTTCTTTGATCTGATTCGATCATTGACTTGTTGATTCATTGTTTTTTCTCTAGTCTCGTGGGGGTTGATTCTATGTTTCTATTCTGTTGATATACGCATGCTTGTGATTGTGACGGTTGCTATTTCCATATTCTATGACTGTTACGATTGTACTCGCATCATCACTTCTCTTTTGAATTTATTCAATGAGTAGTACCTTGTAACCGTGGGGGTGGTCCCCTCCTGTTTTTCCCCGATCACCCCCGGGCTCCAGATTAAGGTGACCGAGTCATTTACATACTTTTGACTTGGACCATCCCCCACACCTCTCGGAATTCCTGATACACTTTATTTATCCAGCATAAGAATCTTTTCTATTCTAACCCCGTGTACACCCCCATTAAATTATGATTTCAGGTAGTTGACTGGCAAGGAGGATGTGGTGGGGAGACGACGTGCCTCTTAGGATTGATCTTAGCTTTCCTTTCGATTAACACTTTTGATTCGTTTAGTGTTGAGGATTTGCCACATGTTTGTATGATTTGAATTATAACTTTCGCATGTTTAGATGGTTTGGGATTTAGACTTTCGCGTTTGAGTTGTTGCAGTAGACTCTTGATGTTGATTTCACCCATGCACTCTGTTTAGACCATTGGTCCTTTTGGAGACCCCTTAGTAATTTCATGATCATGTTGATGTTTGATGCTGGACCGTTGGTTGGATTGTTGGGGTTTAGGCTTATGCGGCTCATGGTTGGGGTCCACGGGCTGTATACCGGTCCACCCGGGGTGGGGTGTGACACAAATAGCCAATCTGTTAGGAAACCATGCACCTGACACACTTCCTAGCACTACTGAAAACAATCCTATGGAGGATGTGAAGGAAATTGAGCTTAGAAGTGGGGCTGTGCTACCTATAAATACTAGGGAGCCACCTAGGAAGATTATGGCGCCACCATCCGTGGAGTCACCTAGCTATATTCATGATTCCTCGTCTGAAGAGGAATCAAAGGTGTAGCCACCAAAAGAAGCTATTGTGAACCAGGATTCCTCGTCTGAAGAGGAGCGGCCACCATAGAAGAAGGCCAAAAAGAAGAACAGGTGCTTCCCTGTGGCGACGGATTCAAAGAAAAGGAAGGATAAGGATAAGCAGGTAGAGACCAATGTGGGCATCAACAAACTGCCCTTCCCTCAAGCCTCTAAAAGAAATGTGCTAGATAAATCATACAAGAAACTCTTGGATATTTTCAAGAACTCGAGATTAACATACCCTTCGCATAGGCGATAGCTGAAATGCCTAAATACGCGATGTTTCTGAAGGCGATCTCGAGTCAGAAAAGGAAGCTTAAGGATTTTGAAATTGTTTGTTTGACGAAGCAGTGCTAAGTTGTGGTATCGAGAAAGCTACCCCCAAAGCTGAAGGATTCAGGGAGTTTCTCAATTCCCTGTACTATTGGTAATTTAAATTTTCATAGAGTACTTTGTGACCTAGGGGCTAGCATAAATTTAATGCCGTACAAAGTATTTAAATTGTTGAATGTTGAGCATGCACTTAAACCCATCACCGTCACCCTGCAAATAGTTGATAGATTTGTAAGGATGTCATGGGATGTGGTGGAAGATTTGTTGGTTAAGATTGATAAGTTTATCTTCCCCGCTGACTTTATCATCCTAGACACAGAGGATGATCACGATCTGTCCCTCAAATTAGGGCGTCCATTCTTAGCTACAGGACGCACGCTGATTGATGTTCAAAAGGGGGACATAATTCTGAGGGTGGGGAAGGAGAAAGTGACGTTCAACGTCTATGACGCAATCAAGCATCCCGATGATGCCGCATCTTATTTTTTTCCTAGATGTCTTAGATATTATAGTAATGACATTATTACATAAAAACCTTTGCCATGATGTGGCGGTGGTTTCCTTAATAGAATAAAAAAGCATCGAGGAAGCTGCCGCCCCAGCTGATGAAGAGGAGCTGGGGGTGGTAGAACTTTTAAGAGAAAGTTGTGGTGAGGCTCACTCTGTGAGTCAGTTTAACTCATGCTTTAACCCAAGGTTCCGACCCTTAGAAACCAAAGGACCACTACCCAAGCAATTAGTCGACGCCCCACCACAAGACCTAGAGCTGAAACCTCTTCCACCTCACCTTAAGTATATTTTTCTCCCAGAAAACGAGTCCCTACCATTAATTTGCTCTTTATCTCTATCTGTAGGTGAAGAAGAGAAGTTGCTGGATGTTTTGAAGCAGTATAAATGAGCTTTTGGATGGCAGATGCCTCACATTAAGGGGATTAGCCCATCCATGTGCATCCATAAAATTTTAAAGGAGGACGAGCACAAGACTGTCGCCCAACGTCAGCGCCGCCTCAACCTAGTGATTCAAGAGGTGGTGAAGAAGGAAGTGATCAAACTTTTAGATATTGGGATTATCTATCCCATATTCGATAGCAAATGGGTTAGCCCTATGCAAGTTGTCCTAAAGAAAGGAGGGATCATAGTGGTGGTGAATGAAAACAACGAGTTGATCCCTACAAGACTTATTAACGGATGAAGGGTCTGCATTGATTATAGAATATTAAAAGTGCCACAAGGAAGGATCACTTCCCCCATCCTTTAATTGATCAAATGCTAGACAGATTAAGTGGTCGTACTTTTTACTGCTTCCTCCATGGGTATTCGGGATATTTCCAGATCGCCATTAACCCCGAGGACCAGGACAAGACCACTTTTACTTGTCCATATGAGACGTTTGATTATCGAAGAATGCCCTTCAGTTTATGCAATGCACCAGCTACTTTTCAGCGGTGTATGATGGCCATCTTCCACGATATGGTGGAAGACTTTTTAGAG
>JAOWBR010184466.1:0-10491 GCA_028571145.1 Dionaea muscipula | reverse complement strand
GTTACTGTTGAATGTGAATCAACTGATTTCAGCATTGAGCATGATTTTAACATTTATAATTTTCTATATCGATTATGTTAATTAATTCTATTAATTTATATTAATTAATTAAATTTAAAAAAATTAGTTGAGAAAATGATAAAAAAAACTGAAAATGTTAAAATATAGCAGAATAGCACTTGAGTGTTATTGCTATTTTTTGACCGTATGTAACCAAAACTCACTCCAACGCATGCAATTTGCCGTGAGCAAATTATGCCGCTGCTAAACCTAATGCCATATTTGGCATTAGGTTTGCCGCTGCCATTTGCTATCTGGTTCGAGTTGCCCTTGGCCAAAAAATCGTCTCGATAAATTTCATCCCCCCCCCTCTCTTTAAATTTCATCTCTCTCGTCTCTGTAAATCGTCTCCTCACATATGAAGGAGGCATCGTCTCTGTAAATTTCATCCCCCCTCTCTGCCTCTGTTTGATTCTATTTTTCTACTTGTGCTGAAAAAAATTGTTCTATTTTATCTGTGTGTTGGGGGGATGGTGGGTATAGGGACAATCTGTCTCCTGTAATTTCAGCATTGGGGGGATGTTGGGTACAGGTTCTCATGGTTCGGGTTTTTATCCCATCTCATGGGTTTTGTTGATGGGTTTCAATTTCAATTTCGGTTGAGTTCTTCAGTTCACTGAGTTTTTCAGATTTTTTAGTTCTGTGATAAAATTTTATGATGATTCAAGCGATAATCTAAGGCCGATTTTTTTTCTTGATCTTGATTTTTGTTTGTTTGATTTGGATTTTCGGGTTTAATCTTGACTTTGGTATGTTCTTGATAATCTAAGGTCTCTGTTCACCGGGTTCTTCGATTTGATAATCTGAGATCTGAAGATTATGTTAATTAATTTTATTAATTTATGTTAAATTAATTAATTTTGAAAAAGTTAATTGAGAAAATAACGAAAAAAATTATAATATGATAACACTGTAGTGATATTGGTAAATTATAACAAATTGTTATTGTTCATAACTAAAATATAAAATGGAATAGGCAAATTTGACTTGGTGCACTGAAGATGCTGACATTGATAAATTATAGCAAACTGTCACGGTTGATAGCTAAAAAATGGTATAGCATTGACAAATATAGCATCCAACGCTCGAGATGCTCTTAGGTAATGGATAATGAAAATATGTAAAGTAATGAAGATGTGAGAGTCAATAAAAAATCGAATTATAAAACATGATCTACTGATCTAGTATTATATAAGCTAAAAAATGACCTAATTTATAATAGAAATGAGATCGGTGTCGTTTAATTCATGTAGTCGATCTAATTCAGTGAGAAATGATTTTGTCGTTATTATTATCCTCGCGTCTCATTGGTTAAAGCATGAGATTAGAAATGATAATAAGTTATAAATTTAGTTCAGCTTTCAATTAATGACAATGAGGATATCTTGGAGTGATAAGTTGTGGAGAGATAAGTAGGTGGAGTGATAAGTGGTAATATTCTCGTTGTCACTCCCCGATACATACTCTCACAGTACACATCTGAAGGAAATATTTTATGGTCTCACTGGATTAATCCTAGTGCACTCTGCTTCACGTGGAGCATCGTCTTGAAGAATATTGTGGAGAGTATCTTCTTCAAATATTACCATTCTCTCTTTTAGTTACTTTTTTGTTCTATCTGTTATTTTTTTGTTTCTTTCTGTTACTCTTGGCTTAATCTCTTCCTGAGATTGTGCCGAAACTCTTGTATAAAGAAAGTGCTACGGTGATTGAATACGGTGGCTTAACCTTCCGCGGGTACAGGTGAGGGTGTTGGAGGCGTTGGTGTTGTTGGTGGTGAGGGTACTCGGCAAGGGGATCGGGTTTATGTGAGAAGGAAACGTCCATTCAGGGGAATTGAAGAGAATGAACAGGTACAGGTTGGCACGTCTACACCACAAATCGTAGAACCCATTGTGTCATCCCTTCCTCCTGAACCTAATCCAATGACCCGATGTTCCCAACGGATCACTAAAGGTGTATCAAAGAAACTTTATGAACCTGATCTTGAAGCCAAAGCCAAATATCCCATCGGTAATTATGTGTCTACCCATAGGTTGTCGTGGTCAGTTGCTTTATCTGCAGTGTCTATTCCTAGTAATGTGCAAGGCTTTAGAGGATCCAAGGTGGACGCAAGCCATGAACGAGGAGTTGGAGACTTTACAAAGGAATCAGACTTGGGAACTTGTGCCACGACCACAGAACCAGCGAATGGTAGGGTGCAAATGGGTCTTCACTATAAAGCTCAAGGCAGATGGCAGTGTTGATCGGTATAAGGCGAGGTTGGTGGCGAAAGGGTACACGCAGAGATATGGGGTTGACTATCAGGAGACGTTTGCTCCAGTTGCCAAGATCAACACTATTCGGATTTTGTTGTCTTTAGCAGCTCACTTTGATTGGCCCCTCCGGCAGTATGATGTGAAGAATGCTTTCCTGAATGGAGAATTGGAAGAAGTTGTGTACATGGATCAGCCGCCTGGAGTGAAGTGCAGGTCAGTTGATGCTGAAAAAGTGTGCCGGTTGCGTAAAGCTTTGTATGGTTTGAAGCAGTCCCCTCGTGCATGGTTTGGCAGGCTCACCGATTCGATGAAGAAATTTGGGTATCAGCAGAGTAATGCTGATCATACATTGTTTGTCAAACGAAGAGGTATGGCGGTGACTGCACTTATTGTTTATGTTGATGATATGGTTGTTACTGGAAATGATCCGCAGGAGTTAGACGCACTGCATAGACACTTGTCTGAGGAGTTTGAAATGAAAGATTTGGGACAACTGAAATATTTCTTAGGAATTGAAGTGGCGAGGTCTCCGCGGGGGATTGTGTTGTCTCAGCGGAAGTATGTTCTGGATCTGTTAGCTGAAACTGGGATGCTGGATTGTAAGCCAAGTATAACCCCTATCGAGGTGAATCATAAGCTCGGGGTGTATGCCAACCAGGTTCCTGCTGATAAGGAACGTTACCAGCGGCTTGTTGGGAGATTGATTTACTTGTCTCACACCAGGCCAGATGTTGCTTATGCCGTAAGTGTTGTGAGTCAGTTTATGCAGGCTCCCAGTAGGGATCACATGGATGCCGTGCATCGTATTTTGAGGTATTTGAAGGGGTCACCCGGCAAGGGTCTCCTTTTTGCGAAGCGGAGTCATCTCGATGTTGCAGGCTACTCAGATGCTGACTGGGCAGGTGATCAGACTACGAGGAGATCCACTTCGGGGTACTTCACGTTTGTGGGGGGAAATCTGGTGACTTGGAGGAGTAAGAAGCAAAAGGTGGTGGCTCGTTCGAGTGCTGAGGCAGAGTTTCGTGGTATGGCCCAGGGTATATGTGAGTTATTATGGGTTCGGCGTGTGTTGCGGGACCTTGGTGTCGGCTCCTCTAAGCCTATGGCATTGTATTGTGATAACGAGGCGGCTATTGCCATTGCGCATAATCCAGTACAACATGACAGGACCAAACATGTGGAGGTGGATAGACATTTTATTAAAGAGAAGCTCGACCGGAGAGATGTCAGCTTGCCGTTTGTTAAGTCGTCGGATCAGTTGGCAGATATTCTTACGAAGACAGTGCCTAGTAGGGACTTCAACAGCTCTATTGACAAGTTGGGCATGATCGATATCTATGCTCCAACTTGTGGGGGAGTGTAGACTAGAGCCGTTATTTTAATTAGGGGTTATTTTAGTCTTTATAGTTTTTATGTTCATAGTATAAATATATAAACTCGGTGATTGTTTTAATTAGGGTGGAATATTTTTCCTCACACTATCGTAGTCACCTTATCTGATTTTGAACTTCGTCTCCAAGCTCAACAGTCTCATACTTCTTCCGCCATTATCCTTGTTGTTGACCATGATTCATACCCTATTCGTTCTAACACCGGGCATAACAACCGGAAGTCTCTCACATACCATCGTTGTGGCTTTGGTTTCACCTCTTGTGGTCGTAGCTCGGCAAATCGTGACTGGTGATGTTTTCTCGGTGTATTGTTAATATGTTATTGATGTGGTTACCCCAATCACAAAGCTAATGCTTGCGAGGCCTTTGCTTCTACAACAAACACTGCTCAGGTTTTAACAGCCTTTCATCTGGGTGATTCAAATAATTCCGACTGGTATCCTGATACGGGAGCCTCGCATCACTACTCTTTACCCTTCTCTTGTCATAGATATGTGTACTTATACTCGTTCTGACACTATTGTGGTTGAAAATGACATCGGTCTTCCTATTATTTTTATTGTTACTATTTCGATCTCCACTTGTATTTAGTTGGAAAGGGTCCTTATTGTGCCTCAACGTTGCTAAAATTTATTAAGTGTCTTTCAATTTATTGAAGATCATCACTGTTATTTTATCTTTTACCCTTGAGGTTTTGTTGTTAAGGACCTACAGAGCGGGAGAACCCTACTATCAGGCCCTAGGGATGGCGTGCTCTACCATGCTTCACCTAACCAGAATACCATTCTAGTTTGCTTTTAAGGCAAAAAAAGTGATGTAGATCTTTGGCATGCTAAATTGGGCCACCTTTCCTCTTAGACTATGAGTTTGTAATATGTGTGGCTCCCAACCAGAATACCATTCCACCCTTTTGGCTCTCAACAGATTGCCGATGCATTCACAAAATCACTTCCAATAACACGGTTCTAAGTACTTCATGACAATCTCATGGTTCGGCCTTACCCCACCTTGTGATTTTGTGAGGCCGAATGAAAGCCCACCACGCATATGAGTTTGTAATATGTGTGGTGGGCTTTTATATGAAAGCCCACCACGTATATGCCATGTGTTATGATCCCACCACTTTAGACTCCTAAGTCTTGTAATTATTTTAGAATTCTTTACTTTCTTGTCATTTACTTTTCATATAAAAGGATCAACAAGTCAATCTTGTGATTATGTAAGTTGGTCCTGTTTGAGAGGGGTGTACGGTGTCTTGTGCCAGATTGATAAATGGCCCTATTACTCTTTATGAGGGAATAGACTTCTTTCATATATTGTTGCCTACTTGTTATTTAGCATTCTGATTGATAGATAGCGATCATCATAAGTGCTTGCATGATTCACTAACTTGCTAGCGATAAACAATCATTCTCTTGAACTGAGAATCCGAGATTAAGGTTGAGATCCTAGCGTGGATTTGTCGCGTGAACCGGTCAGGGGAGCCGGACCGTGACACCACACATATGAGTTTGTAATATTATCAACCATATGTCACCACGCATATGAAAGCCCACCACGTTCAAAACCTAAAGCCCACCACGCTTTAGGTTTTAATTGTGGTGGGCTTTTATATGCGTGGTGGCATATGGTTGATAATATTACAAACTCATTTGACATGCACCTAATGTGAGAGTTTGCTGAAAAGCCTATCTTCCCCTTTGTATTCAATGTGAATAAATAGCAATTTTATACTTTCATGTGAATAAATAGCAATTTTTTCACATGAAAGAATGTGTTGAGGAAAAAAATTTTATACTTCTAACACATTCTTTCATGTGAAAGCCCGCCACGCTTAAAACGTGTATTATACACATGACCACGTGATAATGACCACACTCTCAAACTAGTTTTGACACTTGTGTCAAGGAATCAACTCTACCTTGACTTGACTATGCTAGTCATATTCATATGCTACAAAGTGGATGCAGTGATTAGAGATTCATGATTCATATGAAAACTGTATCTATTTAGGATTATGATAATCCTCCTCAGAGTGTATGGGATTTGACTTTACTCGTTTTCTTCAGTTAAGCCTAAAGACACTCCATGGTTTGCCCTTGTTGGAATTCTATAGGGCACCCAATGTTTACTTTGAAGGTGATTTGGCGGTTAACCTCGAAGCAGAAGTAGCAAGGAGTCGGAGGATAAAATGCTGCATGTGTGGAGTCAAAGGGGCAGCTCTTGGGTGTTTTCAAAATAATTGTCGCAGGAGCTTTCATGTTCCCTGCGCGAAGATGGCTAGGCAGTGCCGTTGGGATGATGTAAGTGCATATAAGTGTGGTATGAACTTGAAGCTCATAATATACTTTGTCATACGCTCTTTCTGTATTTTTAATTTCAACTTCCTTGTACAACAGGATAATTTTGTCATGTTATGCCCTCTCCACTCTTCATCAAAGTTGCCTGGTGAAATGATTCAATCTCAAGCAAAAAGAAGAAAATGCAATCGCAAAGGGTGTTTTTCCTTGTCGAATCTTGTGTAGAATTTATCAACAGGATTCTTGTCAGATCATAGTAACTTAGAATTTTGATGTTTCTTATTTCTTGTTGTCACCATAGGCAATTGCATCCCCAGCAATCTCAAGCTGCTATTAATCGTGGTACTATGTCGAATTCATGGGATTCTTGGGGTAAATCTGATAGTCTGATTTTGTGTTGTTCAGCTCTTACAAATGCGGACAAGGCAAGTTGGATGATAGAGTAGTTTCAGTTTGATGTTTCACTATGAAACATTATTCTTGTAGCCATAGTTAACATTGGTTTATGAAACTGCAGGAAGTTGTTTCTATGTTTCAAACGATGTCTCGCTACACTGTATTGAAGGAGTGGGATGCACGTGTTACCCATGTTATTACATCAGTAGATGAGAATGGTGCTTGTAGAAGAACCTTCAAAGTTTTGATGGGAATCTTAGAGGGGAAATGGATCCTAACTGTCGAATGTTAGTACATTTTTTAGGTTGCATATGTCAAACATTTGATTGAGTCAAGTTTTCTGTAGTTTAACTGTTTAAGATGTCAGTGTGCTAAGTTTTTACCTTTTCATTTTTGCCCAATTTATGTCAGGGATCAGAGCTTGCATGAAAGAAAATGGACTAGTGGATGAAGCATCTTATGAAGTAGAGAAAGAGATCCATGGAATCAGGAATGGTCCTCGTCTTGGGAGACTCAGACTTTTGAACAAGGTATTTTTCCTAAATATAGTTAGATCATGTTCTCTGGAATCTGGCATCGTACCTAGGATTACCGATTAGGAACATGTGTACTAGAAATAATTGAAGCCTGAAGTTTAATTTAAAATGGTCTTTGAATCTCTTGATGTCCACCACCCATGAATAAATATGTTACTTTATCTCGTACCTATATCAGAAGTTTAAATTATGGTTGTAGGAAAGTGTTTACCTCTATTACTAATTATTCATTGCCACCTGCGTTTAAGATATAATTACTTGGTTGGTTCAATTACTTGCCTTTCATATATATGCAAGAAGCCTATTTCACCTAACAACGTACATAAGCAGTGAAGGTGAATGGTATAAGAATGGTGTTTTAGTTAGATACCTGTTCTGCCTATACATTCATGCCTCAGCCCAAGGTGCTATTCCTTGTAATAACATGGATTTTTTTTTTTATGAGCATTTTGTCCATCTATGCAGTTCTATTGCATGTAATGGATGCTCATACCTGTCCATCTGATGGAGCATTATGTCACCTGCAGAAACCAAAGCTTTTTGCTGGGTTCATGTTCTATCTTATTGGTGATTTTGTACAATCCTACAAAGGATACCTACAAGACCTCATTGCTGCTGCGGGAGGCACTATACTCCATAGGCGGCCTATTTCACAAGTTGAAGATGTCTCCTCTGCTACCATGATCTCAAGCAACATAATTGTCTACAACCTTGAGCTGCCAGCTGACTGTCATGCCGACAACAATGATCTACTTATAAAGCTCAGGAAGTCTGAAGCTGAAGCTCTTGCATTGTTAACAGGGTCCAAAGTGGCTACTAATGTATGGATTCTGAATTGCATTGCTGGCTATAAGCTGCAAGAAGTGCAATTTTAGCATATTAGAATCTCCTCTTGCTGTCTGATATAGCATGGAGTATCTTGTTATGGTGCTTTCGCAAATTGCTCTTCATACCATACGATATATGTTATACCTCGGGTTTTATGGTTATTTTTATATTGATTTATGCTTATTTTGTTTGATTTATCATGATGAATGATACTCTAGGAAAAATCTTCCAAGAGTAATCATCAAAGTCCCGAAGAGAACTGGATCCAAGAAGTCCGGCTGAAAATGGAAGAGGATCCGGTTGGCTTGGGGGAGAAGTGTTCTTGATGAGCTGGATGGCCTGAAACGGACGAACAAACCCGTCAGAGGGTACCTCGAGGTGTTAGTTTGGGGAAACTACTCCGATGCTTAAGTCAGTAGGTGAAGAAGAAGGGAATGGATCCCTTACAGAAGGTTATCGAGCGTGTACTACCGAGTGATATTTTAGGAAAAATCCCCTAAAGTAATCACCAAAGTCTCGAACTGAACCGAGTCAGGAAAGTTCGGTTGTAATAGAAAGGAATCCGGTCGGCTCGGGGGAGGAGTGTGCTTGATGACTTCTGATGGCCTGAAACGGACGAACAAACTCGTCAGAGGGTATCCCGAGGTGTTAGTTCGGGGAAATCGCTCCGATGCTTAAGTCAGCAAGCGATGAAGAAGGGAAAGGACCCCTTGCAGGAATCTACCGAGCGTGGTGCCGGGCGTGCACTGCCGAGCATGCAGAGGTTGTTGGCAGAGAAGAGGATATCGAGCGTGCACTATCGAACGTATAGCTGAGCGTGCACTATCGAATTTAGTACACCGAGGGTACAACCGAGCGTGCAAGGGAGAGTCCAAAGTGTAAATTCCGAATGTCAAGGTTAGAATGCACGTACCTGAGAGGTGGGGAGGAGACCCTTATTTATAGGGGTTGGAAAGGTGGCGAAATTACCAAAAGAACCCTTACCGAGCGTACTGAGCGGGCACCTACTGAGGTTCGTACCGAGCTTGCACTGACGAGGATCTTACCGAGCGTGCACCTACTGAGGCTCTTACCGAGCGTGCACTTACTAAGGCTCCTACCGAGTCTGCACTGACGAGGATCTTACCGAGCCTGCACCGAGGAGGATCTTACCGAGCGTGCACCTACTGAGGCTCGTACTGAGCCTGCACTGACGAGGATCTTACTGAGCCTGCACTGAGGAGGATCTTACCTAGCCTGCATTATCGAGGCTACCGAGCGTGCACCTACCGAGGCTCTTACCAAGCCTGCATTGAAATCCCCGAAAAAAGCCCGATCGATCCGTTTGGTCTCCCGATTCACTTACCGAGGGGTAAATCCCCGTATATCATCAGTCCCCCAACTTCGAAGTGCGAACGTAGTTCGCACTGTGAAGTTTCAAAATCAAATCCAGAGTAAAGCGGGAAGATCGACGGTTAAAATGATGTCACTCGATTTTAACAGAGTGATAGCAGAGCGGGAGAAAAACGGTCAACGCCCAACTGGAGGGTATACCGAGCGTGCAGTACCGGGTGTGCAGTACCGGGCGTGCACCTGTGCCGAGCGTGCACTGCTGGCGTGCATACCGAGTGTGCACTACCGGGCATGCAAACCGAGCGTGCACTACCGGGCATGCAAACCGAGCATGCACTATTGGGCATACATACCGAGCGTGCACTACCGGGCGTGCATTCCGAGCATGCACTACCGTGCGCGCAGTGGCCTGTGCCTATAAATAGGCCGGCCCCTTCCTTCATTCTTCAACTCATTTCTTCTCTGGCGCGGAAGCTCTGTCAAATCTCCTAATACTGAGCGTGTACTCCATTGCTCTTACCGAGCGTAGTACACCGACCGCAATACCGAGCCTGCACTACCGACGGTAATACCGACCGTGTAATCTCTTTGTAATTTTTTCTGTTTCTCCTCTATTTGACCGCAAATGTCTTCTGATCTTGCCCATTCTGACCCAAACCTTGCCGAAAACCTCCCGGAGGGCATCCCAGTAGCCCGAGATGTAAATATTGTTGAGCGCGCCCCTGAGCCTGCCGGTGGGGCTCTCCATACATAAGTTCTCAGTCGATCCTTCCGGACGAAGAAAACATCCTCTTCTGCCGGGCCTAGCGACCCCACGGCCCGCCTCGGAGCCAGGGGGGCGGACCATGCCTCCACAATGTCTTCCGTAGATGTCCTACATTTGGCAAGGAATCAGGATTGTCTAGATTAACGCTTTCGTGCCCCGACCTCCTCCGAACGTCCCTATGACTACAAGGAGGGGGAGATGGCGATTTATGTTGACAATTTATCCTTGGGGATGGGCCTCCCCATCTGTGCATATTATGGGGCCATTATAGATACGTTCGGGATCAGCCCTACATAGTTGACTCCTAATTCCTGGCAACTGATGGCGGCTTTTGGGGTTATGTGCGGCCATTTTGACTGTCCGCCGAACTAGCGCATGTTTTGTAAATATTTCAAGATTTCCAAGAACCCAAAAGATGATCCTTGGGGCCTTCACTCCTTCTCCTCGAAGTCGAAACAGGTGTTTCTGTCGGGATTGTCTACGAAGATCAACTTTTTCAAGCAGAGGTGGTGCTGGGTGAGTGGCCCGGGGATTCCTTCGAACCCTTTATGGCGCAAGCCGTCGCCGGTTTTGGTCGTGGATTTCTTTGATGATGAGATTAAGCTGGCTGGGGAGATTACACGG
>JAOWBR010184465.1:1125-19432 GCA_028571145.1 Dionaea muscipula | reverse complement strand
TCCGATGATTTTATCCGTGAACCAAACAAGTTTGTAAAACCAATACATCGCATAACTTATCCAACCCACTATCTCATCATTACTTATCCTACTTTTTATCCCCCATTATTACTTATCCCCCATTTTCTTATCCTGAAATCAAACACGGCCTAAATACTTTGAGTTATAACCTAACAATTTCCTCACAGATATTAGACAACACACTGACTACCAAAAAATTTAAACTTGGTATTAGAAATTGTACTGCTCAACAAATTAAAGTATAAAATATTATGAGTTCCGATAATTATCTAATTTATTAAAGTTAACTAAAGCCTGAAGCCGGCCCACCTAGATTATCAGCATCTTTAAATATAAGATACGTACAATGCACGACAAATTAATAACAATGATGATAAACATCCGCCCACCTTTCTATCCCTCTCTCTCTCTTTTTTCTTTTTTTCGAACTGGAAAAATTTCCGTTTCCACTGCTAATTATCTACATTACACGCCACAAATAAGTGAAATAAAATTTCATATCGAAAAAATAAAACTTTATAAAAAGACTTATAAGGGTTTACGATGATTCCATCTATTATTAATTGATTTTCAATGATGTGAGATTTTATCCTCACACACGCTCAATAATGAGAAGAAAAATAAAATGAAATCCAACGGTTGCGCGCAGTTGATGTTTCTTGTCCCAGAAGGAATGTTGACAGAAATCAATCAGCATGAATTGCATCTTGATCATTGATCGAGTTAGTTAGGCATAATCATTGATCAGATGCCTCCGCGCGCACTGGGTTAATTTGCAGTTGATAGAATTGAAAATTCCCATGTCAAGAAACCTCTTACTAGACACTCGACGAGTTTTCATTTCAAGCCCCCAGCTGCTTTTGATTAGAAATTAGATGATAGGGATTAGGGATTAGGGATTAGGGATTAGGGATTAGGGAGGCGTCCCATCATCCCATGCCATGCCAGCAAGCGTAGGATTAAGATTAGGATTAGGATTTGTCATGGTTGGTTGGTCGGTTTGGACGCACAAATTAAGGATACCAAACTGAACACGCATGCCAATTGCCAATTGCCAATTGCCAAGCCAATTAAGCTTAATTTTCTTTCTTCTCTCCAGACCAGACTACTCGATCCAGTACTCAAGGAGTCAACAAAACACCTCTCCTAAGCATAAATTAATAATCAAATAAAATCAACGGTTATATTATATTTATATTTATGGACATCAAACAAGGGAAAATTAATTAGTGGTTTTGGAATCTAATCATCTTCTTTTAATTAGGTATTAATTTTCTTGAGATATATATGTATATATAATCTGGCCAATTCCAAACAGGAGAGTTTAGAAACCTGAAATTTCGGTTGATCTACCACTGGATTTATTCAGAATTTTTAGTTGGAGGTTTTCCTCAAAGAAGGACTTTTCGGATCTGGAAGGCTGACAATGCAGCCGCGATGAAAACTTCTGGCAGATTCTTAATTTGTTGGGGTTTTTCTTGAGGGGTTTTGGGATGGGGGTTTGGTTTGAGAGATTTTCTAGTGTGAGATCTTGTTTTCTTTGAGGGATCAAAAGAAGAGATGGGTTTTCTTGGTGAGGGAGACGGGTTTTCTAATCTTGGAGTGCTGCCTCGCTCTTATTGGATTTTGGTGACCACGGGGTGAGGGAGCTTTCGAGGATTAGAGTATGTTTTGACATGGGAGGCCTGGGATCCACCAGATTTTTCCACAAGTACTGAGTTTGGGCATTTCATCAGCTGAATCTCTCGTTGATCTATAGATGGAAAACATGGTGGAAAGTCAGATTTTCTCTTTGAAATTATGATGTCTTGTCTTTGGTGGAAGGGCTGTGCGACTTTGATGATTCATGGATTTAATTTGTTCTTGAAAATTAGTCTCTCTTTTTGGTTAGGAGGAAGCATGGACAAGGAGGCCAATCGAGGATGGAAGACCAGTTTTCATAGCCAATTGACAATGCACAAAAGGGATTACTTTACTGGGGATGCATCAAAGCTTGTCTTTTTTCTATGAGATACACATGACCGGTAACAGCAGTTTGGCAGGAGTAGATGTTGCTAACAGTGTAGGGTCAAGGGAGGGTGTTGTCGTGACACTGGGGAATTCAGCCCCCCTCAGATACTGTTCGCTTTAGTTTTTTCTTTTTCTTTTTCTTTTTCTTTCCCGTCATGATTACATTGTTGTGTAGAACAAATGATTCTGACCTAATGGATGATGTCTTATAATTAGAGTGATGCTTGTTGCACTTTAGCCTCCTTTTATGATAATATTCTTTATTCTTCTTTGCTGATAAAAAAAAAAATAGGAGAAAAACAAGCCAGAAAAATTTTCATTTCTTTTGTTCCTTTTTATGTTCCTTATTTCAACTTTCAAGGCATAGATAAGTCATACACAATATATAAGCATCAACAAATCAAAACAAAAGGTCAGACTAAACATGGCATGATCATGGGATCCATTCTACAACTAATCTGCATGGCAGTTTGCACCAACATGAATGAAACAACGGAAAGTGAGAGAGTCACCTCGTGATCACAGTAGGGGCGGGCGGGTACCAAGACACAGATAGTGCATGTCAGCTCGGCCACATCAACATTATGTTCTGTTACTTTAAGCAACGTATTGAACCAGAGGAGAGGAAGAAAATATCTGGGTTTTATTATTCTTACCATGTACAGGAGCAACATATGATATATATATGTAACAAGCCTACAACCAACCAACTAATCACCAAGTGACAACTGTACTAAGCTATTCACCAGGCTATCAGTGTATTATAACAAAACTACAAACTACTTCCTTAATACCCCCCTCAAGATGGCCGGTGAAGATCAAGCACAGCCATCATAGATAGACGAGGAAACAAAGAAGAAGTTAAAAGAGCTTTAGTGAACATATCAGCAAATTGATGCCGTGTGCGAACAGAAAGAAGTTTGATAAAGCCGTCAAGAACCTTGTCTCGAACAAAGTAACAATCAATTTCGATGTCCTTGGTGCGTTTGTGAAAGATCAGATTTGATGCAATATGAACAGCGGCTTTGTTATCACAAAAGAGCAATGTCGGACCCTCGGGTGTAACATGAAAAGATCGAAGTAGCTAGTGAATCCAAACCAACTCACTTGTTGTGGAAGTAAGAGCCCGATACTCAGCTTCAGCTGAGGAACGAGAAATAGTAGTCTACTTTTTGCCCCGCCAGGAAATCAAAGAATCACCCAAAAAAATGCAAAATCCAGTGATGGATTTTCTGGTATCTAGGCAAGCCTCCTAATTGGCATCAGCAAAAACACGAAGCTGAAAGTTGGCAAAAGGAGAAAATAGTAAACCTTGACCTGGGGTGGCCTTTAAATACCGTAGCAAATGATGGACAAAAGCGAGGTGAGGTTGTCGCGGATTGGCAACAAACTGGGTAAGCTTATGTACATTAAAAGTGATGGCAGGCCTGGAAATGGTAAGATAAAGTAGACGACCCACCATTCGTCTATAAACAATAGCATCAGGTGACAAATCACCGTCAAAGGAATTCAACTGTGCTTGAGGTTCCATCGGCAATGTAGCAGGCTTGCAAGCCAAGAAACCCATGTCTTCAAGAAGTTGCAAAACATTGTGTCGTTGGGACAGAACAATACCGTTTGTAGAACGAGCAAGCTCTCTAATCCAAGAAAGTACTTAAGTTGGTTGAGGTCTTTTAATTTGAACTGGCTATGCAGGAACAATTTGAGAGCATCAATGGATTGAGAATCCGGACCTATAATGATAATATCATCAACGTAAACTAGCAAAGCAACATAGTGCCGGAACCTTTAGTAAAAAGAGAATAATCAGATTTGTTTTTTTGAAAACCATGAAGGATAAGGGCAAAGGAAAACTTGGCAAATCACTGCCTGGAGGCTTGCTTAAGATCATATATGAACTTCTGCAACCAACAAACCATTCTCTCCCCCTGTGGACCAGATTGGGTGCTAAAGTGTTGTCCATATCCCAAAGGCAAATCCATGTAAACCTCCTCAAATAACTCCCCATGAAGGAAGGCATTGTTCACATTAAGTTGAACAAGATGCCAATGATACTTGGCTGCCAAAGCAAGGAGGACTTTGACTGTCACAAGCTTAACGACAGGAGAAAATGTCTCGATAAAATCCAAACCTTCCTGTTTTGTGTACCCCTTGACCACCAATCGTGCCTTGTATCTCTCTATGCTCCCATCCGATTTAAACATCACTTTATAGATCCATTTGCACCTTATAGAGTGCTTGTCTCTGGGCAAAGGCACAATAGACCATGTTTTATTGGATTCCATAGCAGCCAATGGCCTGATGATAGAATTGAGGTTCAAAAGTGGATGAAATATGGCAAAGTCACTGAGTGTGTGAGGGAGAAAAAGAATGATAAGAAAGAGAGCCAGCAATGGGATATCTAGAAGCGGTAGACGGAGGGAGAGAGTCAGCTAAGAGATTGCAATGATAATCTCTTAAGTAGGAAGGAGTATGGATAACCCTAGTTGACCTTCTCAATGGAAGAAGGGGATTGGGCTCAGGAATGTCAGGCTTAGTGGGAGAAGAACTATGGGCATAGGATGGAGAATGAGGCTCAAGAGAAGACTCAGGAGTGTCAGGGTCCTGTATGCAAGTGCGAGGAAGAGCAAAAGATGGAGAAGAGGCCAGATTCTAGGAATATGGGGCAGTGTCTGGATGATGAGAAGGCAATGGAGAGTCAAGAGGCCGAGGTAAGACAAGATCAAGTAAAGAGTCAGTATCCCAAGTAGGAGAAGAAGTATGATGGAAAGGAAAGATTGTTTCATGAAAGACCACGTCTCTGGAAACAAAAAATTGTTTGCAGGCAATGTCATAGAGCCTGTATCCTTTGACTCTAGGAGGATATCCCACAAAAACACAAGACCAAGCCCGAGGAGAGAACTTGTTCCGCTGAGAAATGAGTGTTGAAGCAAAACATAGACTATCAAAAACTCTGAGGTGCTGATAATCAACCGAAGAATGAAAAAGCAAGTCAAATGGAGTTGTATTCTGAAGGAGGGGGGATGGTGTCTGATTGATCAAGTAAGTAGTAGTGAGAATGCACACACCCCAGAAAGGAACAGGCACCTGAGACTGAAAAAATAAGGCTCGAGCAACATTGGAACGGCAGAATTCTGCTCAGGTCTCTCAACATAGGAGAATTGATGAATTACACCTTTGGCATTGAAGAATTCAGCAAATTGAAGTTCAAGAGCATTATCTGAGCGAAACTGCTTAATGACCTTGTTGAATTGTGTCTCGATCATCTCGAAAAATCTGGGAACAATGGCAGCAGCATCGGACTTAGTTATCATAAGATATACCCAAGTAAATCTCGTGCAATCATCCACCAATATCAAGAAATATTTGTAACCATTGCCAGTGGGTACATGATAAGGCCCCCAAGTGTCACAGTGTACCAAGTCAAAAGCAGCAACAGATAAGTGGTTATTAGACAGGAAAGACAGGCGTTGTTGCTTAGCTAGAGGGCAAATGGAACAAGGAAAATGGAAACTAATTTTATTCAATTGTAACCGATTTTGTAACAAAACTAGGCGTTTGGTGGACAAATGTCCTAATATGTGATGCCAAGTTTGCGCATTCACGTTTGCTGAAAAAGAAAAATGACAAACTTCATAACCATTTTGACAGTGCAATTGAGAAAAGGCTGAACAGAAAGACTGATCCGAGCGCAACACATATAAACCAGCAAGCTTGCTACCCCTACCAATCGTCTTCAACTGGTGTTGATCCTAAACATGACAAAAGTTTGTAAGAGACTCAACACGAAGATCAGAATTCCTTGTTAAAGCGCTCATAGACAAAAGGTTGAACTTGAACTGTGGAACAAATAAAACATCATCAAGAACCAGTTGGTCCGATAACTTCACAGTGCCCATAAAATAAATAGGTATCTAGTCTGATCAGGCAATATAACAAAGGCATTCTGAATGGGTTTCAAGGTCACAAACACATCGTGATAGAAACTAATGTGGCTTGCAGCACCCGAGTCAATAATCCAACAATGACGATCATGAAAGATTTTATTGACCGAAGTAGAAAGGCTGGTACCTAAAGCTGAATAGGAAGAAATGTCAATCTCTCCAGTCAACTTTGCAGCAAACAACATGGACATCAAATGAGAATATTGTGTCGGATTTAACATCTGAACAAAGTTGCTCATATTTGTAGGACCAGTTGCAACTCCATTATCAGAGACTTGCCTCTATTGGTTCTACTCCAAGCTCTTTCTTTTGATTGCCCTTATAATAGCCCGAAGCAGAAATCAGCTTAGGAAAAGCATTCTTAACAGAGAAGGCCATGGAATCAGAATGACTTGAACCATGTGTGATACCACCAATGTGCCTCTGATGCTCTACTTAAGCAACAAGACTAAATACCTTGTTTATAGGCGGCATCGGATCCATAAGAAGGAGTTGGCCTCTGACCTGAGCATAGTTATTAGAAAGTCCCATAAGGAAGGACATCACATACTCCATATCATAGTGCTCTGCCAATGACTTAGTTCCTCCACAAGTGCATTTACCACAAGAGCAAGCAGGACGATAATTGCTAAGTTCCTCCCAAATTGCCTTGAGCTTGATGAAATATGTACTGACAGACATCTGACCTTGAGTTAAATTCATCAACTCTCTTCTAAGTTGAAAAATTCTAGGGCCATTCCTCTGTTGGAATCGTTCCTTCAGATCAACCCAAATATCACACGCACACTCAAAGTAGATGATAGATGCCGAGATTTCCTTGGATATAGAATTAAGGATCCACGATATCACCATGTTATTGTTACGAATCCAAGAAGCATGAAGAGGATCAGTGTTAGACAATTGAGGAATTGAACCATCCACAAACCCTAATTTGTTCTTGACAGATAAGACAATCTTCATTGCTCTACTCCATTAGGCGTAATTCTCTCCAGTAAGAGGTTGATAAACCAAAACAAGACCAGGATTATTAGAATGATGTAAGTAGTATGGATTTGTACAATCTTCAATGGTGGAAGAGGAATTGATATGCGAAGGCATCGTAGAACTGTTCAGTGGAGAGCTGGAAGAGGAATTAATGTGTGAAGGCATCGTAGAATCCGTTGCCATGACTAAAGAATCGATCAAGAAACGTCGACGAGGAAGAAGATCAAATTGGAACTCTAAATCGAGAACAAGATCGAAAATCAGGAGCTCGCAAGAAGCATTCGCTCTGATACCATATTGAACCAGAGGAGAGGAAGAAAATATCTGGGTTTTATTATTCTTACCATGTACGGGAGCAAGATATGCTATATATGTAACAAGCCCACAACCAACCAACTAATCACCAAGTAACAACTGTCCTAAGCTATTCACCAAGGCTATCAGTGTATTATAACAAAACTACAAACTACTTCCCTAATACAGCGCTAAAAAGAATCCTAGGTTAAGCGACCGCATATTGGGGGATCTTTTATGAAGGTATTGAAAGAAAGTGACAATGAGGCATCGCAATCAAGCTCCGGGTCCTCATGGTTTCAATATTCTTAGTATAAGGAGATGCTGGAAATATTTTAAAAGCGATTTTTTTTTTAGGAATTTAAATTAAATGGGAAGTTGGTGAGAGGCTTAAACTCCTCTTTTATAGCTCTTATTCCGAAGACAGCTAATCCGATTGGGATTGGAGAGTATAGACTAATTAGTCTAATTGGTTGTGTTCATAAAATTCTATCCAAAGTGCTTGCTGCCAGGTTGAAGAAGGTGATGTAAGGAGTGGTGGGGGAGGTACAATCGGCTTTCTTAGGAGGAAGGAGTATTTTAGACGGGGTTCTTATTGCCAATAAGTTGATAGATCTTTGGAAAGCTAGGAAGAAGAGATGGGTGGTTATTAAGTTGGATTTTTAGAAAGCATATGACTGTAAATTGGGATTTTTTAAAAAATATGATACATGGATTGGATGGATGGTTGAGAGCTTTTCAACTGCTTCGGCCTCAGTTCATGTTAATGGATCACCAGAGGAGGAATTTAGAATTTTAGACTGGAAAGAGGCCTTATACAGGGGGATCGGATCCTTTGTCTCCGTTTCTGTTTCGATTAGTGGCAGAAGGGTTGAACGAGCTGTTTAGAAGAACAAATCTGGAAGGGGTTATTAAGGGGATCCAATGGGCAGAGGAAGGTTTTAACATTAGCCATTTACAATTTGCGGATGATACAATTATTTTTGCGGAGACTGATATTGGAGAAATGGTTGCGATCAAGAGGGTACTTGGGTGCTTCGAAGTGATATCAGGCCTCAAGATTAATTTTGGGAAAAGTGTGGTTTGCGGTGTAGGAGAGGAAAATGAATTCTTATGCACCGTAGCGGACATCTTTAACTGCAAGACAGATTCTTTTCCTCCGAAATATCTGGAACTACCACTTGGAGGTAATCCGAGGAAAAAAGAGGCGTGGAATCCAGTGATTGAGAAATTTCAACAGAGGATGTCAACTTGGAAAAGAAGATCTTTGTCTTTTGCGGGTAGACTGGTTCTGGTTCCATCTGTACTTTGTAGCCTACCTCTGTATTATCTCTCCATCTTTCGCATACCAATGGGAATTGTCAGGAAGCTGGAATCTATTATTAAGAATTTTCTTTGGGGGGATGAGCCAAGGCAAAGGAAGGTGCATCTCATCTCTTAGGATAAGGTTTGTATGAATAGAATCCAAGGAGGACTTGGATGCAGGAGACTGAAGGAAGTTAGCGAGGCATTGTTGATGAAATGGTGGTGGAGATTTGCGGTAGAGAAAAAAGGATTATGGAGTGAAATACTTAGATGTAAGTATGGATTAGAGAAGGATGCGTGGCTGCCTTTGGGATTTATAAACATAAAATTTTCAGGTCCATAGGCTGAGATTATGAGGCTTGGACTGTCCAATCGTGAGGTACCAAAGATTTTCCGTAATCAGTTTCAAATCAAGATAGGGAACAGGACAACAGTGAAGTTTTGGAAGGACATTTGGTGTGGATCCCAAGCTTTGAAAGACTCTTTTCCACGACTTTTCTCCTTAGCTGCAAATCCGGATGGTATGGTGAAGGAATGCTTACAGCAGGAGGAAGGGAATTCGGGGTGGGATCATCTATTCCGTTCTCCTTTGAGGCATAGGCATTTGGAAGATCTTCAAAGACTAGTGTATGAGGTTTCATCGGCTATAACAGGTAAGCAGGATAGATGCGATCAGGCGAAGTGGCAATTGGAGGGTTCAGGTTTGTTCTCCGTTAAATCTATCTACGCTCATTATGAATGGAGCCTTGGTGCTCCCATTTCCAATTTGAAGCCAATGTGGAACTGTTTTGCGATCCACATACTTTTTGGATGGCATGGTGGAATCGGGTGTTAACCGGGGAAAGACTGCTAAAGTTTGGAATTATAAAGGAAGTGGGGGACGCTGACTGCTGGTTTTGCAAAGAGGATATTGAGTCTTCTGAGCATCTTTTTTTGCACTGTAAGTTTGTATGGATGGTGTGGGTGATATATTGAAATGGTGGGGATTGGTGTGGGTCACTCCTAGCTTCATTAAAGACATGTTTAGACTGGTGGTTTAGTTGGAACTTTAAGAAAGCCAAAGGGGCGGTGTGGGATGGAATTCCTGCTGTGGTGGTTTGGTTGATTTGGAAGCTTCGAAATGAGACAAAGATTGAAGGGAAGGTGGTCAATTGGTTGGATTTCCCTGGGTGTTTGTTCTCTGTCTTCGTGTTTCATCAGTTGCAGGGTCAACCATTTGTTCCCTCAGAAGTGCGCTGCTGCAATTCTTTGTTTTGGACATTTCTTTGATCTGTTGGGGAGGGCGATGGTGCAATAAGCAAAGGGTTCGGATCAAGATTAGTGGGCGAATTCTTGTTTGATCTTTGGGGTTGAGTTTCGAAGTGGCTTTGCGGGGTCAAGAAGTCTTTTTTGATGTAGGTTTTTTCTCTCGATGATGACATATGGCTTTTCTGGTTGCTGATTACTTTGCGCACACCCCCTGGGATGTGCGTGGATTTTTTTATAATTTTTAGGTGTTGCGGTAGTATATTACCGTTTTTATTTTGATAAAACAGTAGTATACTACTGTTTTTATTTAGAACAAACGATAGTATACCGTTTTTTATTTTTTTTTCTTTTTTGGACGATACGGTAGTATACAACCGTTTTTGTTTTGATAAAACGGACCGTTTCATAAAAAAAACAAATAAAAAAGTTAAAATTCGCGCACACTCATATCAGAGGGGTGTGCACGAAGTATTGCTCTTCTGGTTTGAAGACAAGCATTCAAAGGGATTTTTATATACATGGGATATAACAGTACATATTTGATACTGCTTGTGGGGTCTGTTTAATTAGGAAATTAATCGATGAAGGGGATGGATTTCTAGTGAGTTGTTGTTTCAGGGTTGTGGTTGTCTTCTATTCTATAGGGTTCTTTTTATGTATTTTTGGGCCTCTTGCCGGCATCTTGTTAGGCTTGGAGGTCTTCTCTCTCTTTGCGTGTGTGCGCTTAACAAATGATATCCGGATTGAAAAAGTGCCCTATCTAATAAGGATGTTTTTAATCTTGAGTGATATCTAGTGCATATTCGCCTCTATTGTAATGTTTTATTGCAATAAAGTTTTTCTTTGCCGATCAAAAAAAAAAAAACATTTCACTCCCACCCCGGTGAACCTTCCAGTCTCGAGCAACCAACCCACCGTTCCATTGGTTTGGGCCTAGCCAACTATATCAACCTAATATGCATGTAATGAATTCCATGCTAATATTTAGCTAGCACACAATCAAGTAACCTGCATGGCGAGGATCTATTTTAGTCAAGTCAAAATTACCATAACAAATCATATTCTGCTTAAATGAAATAATATATAGTTCAAACAATATTCACGAAATACAGGCAGGAAATTAAGAGATCGACAAATTAATGTTTTACCTGAGGCTGAAATCAGTAGCTAGCTAGTCTCGCCTTTGATCAAATACACGACCTTGCATGGTCTTCCATATATATGATTGAGAAGCCAGCAGATGCTTCCAAGGAGTACTTGCGCAATGCGGTCATGTTCTGCAACACACACTTATCTTGGCTTGTGCTAGCAACCCAATATCCATTAACTGAAAAATAAGATAAGTTTATCCATTAACTGAAAATTTTATCTTCCCTAATGTTTCAGTTAGCAGCAGACAAACTATTGAGAGAATCTACACTACACTATAGCAAATACAGAGAGAGAGAGAGAGAGAGAGAGAGAATCTATGCACCAAACAGTTTAATTTCTGTACCCAGAGCTCTCAAGTGAAGATATTAATTAGGATCACAGCATGCAATATGCATGCACCAACTGTTTGTAATGATCACAGCACCTTTCGAGTTATCAAGACGAGACGAGCAGGAAGAGCCGGCAGTGCAGATAATCAGACATGACTTCCAATAGCCGAGCCGTAGAATGCAGAATACAAGATCACATGAGACCAATTACACAGCACAACTTAAGTTCCTCCTCGCAGCAGGCACAACTTAGACATGACAAACACAATTTGCGTGCATGGTCATATAACGCATTAATTCTTAAACCACGTACTCTGCAGCATAATGAGACACCCGTTGCTGAAACCTTCTTAAGCAATATCACATCGGATTACAGCCCAGCCTGGGTTATCATGAGACCACCTTCTCTTATGCTTCGATGCATCCCAACCAGACGAAAGCTTATAAGAAATATTGTTGAACAACTACTGGTTAGCCACTTTTGTGGTAGCAGAGCTCAAAAGAACTTTGAATTTAGTAATGCTCCGGAGGGGGTAGTATTAGCTAGGTTGTGTTACCTCATGGGAAGCAGCTGCCTAAGCTCAGCTCAGCGGTTGGCAGTCGGTCTCCATGTCAGGTTAAGGTAAGTTGTCGTCTGCTAGGTCCAGGAAGTTGATGGTGGGCCTGGGCCATGACACTCCCCCCTCCTGGGTGAGGAACACTTTTTCTTATTCTCGCAATTGTAGTAGACATTCTTCAGTCCATAATAACAGGCGAAAGGAAGACTTTAATGAAGATCAAATGATTTGAAATGTGCAGCGAGCTGCATCCCCGCCAGTTGATTGTAACACCTGCTAAATCTCTCTGGTCTCTGGAACTATATTTTGTTCACCTGTTGAAATCATTATAATGATTTCTAATCTCAATCACGTGCAGGATGTTTCCTGGGACTGCATGCATGGACCAAAACTGAAGGAAAAACAATCCTCAACATGAACTATCAATCATTATCAACTATAGTTCTATGTATTTCCTTATGGTTACAGTGGGAGAGTAAAGATTATCAAAAAAAAAAAAAAGAAAAAAAAAATGTAATCTGGGAAGCACCCATGAATACAGCCAGCAAGCCTTGTCAACTGAAACCAATGAAGACATTACTCGCACAATTGCTTGAGCCTTGCATATTATGTACAAGAATTTTTACAAAAAGAGCTTTCTAGTCTGAAACGCAGTTTAGAAACTTCTTCCTTTTTCATGGCTGGGTAAGGTAAGTCAGAAACATCATATAATCAGCTAAAAGAATCAAATTTATTGAGACAGACACAGCAGTCAATCACTTTCGTCCATCCAAAAATATCAAAACCAAGGCTGCAATAGAAGTAAGATCTGTGAATCCAGGGAATGTAGTTACTCGGAATTTACTCCTCCTGACAAAAACCTTTCCAAGGCCTAGCTTGTACATTAGACTTGTCTGCACCATCAGATTTCAGAGACAAAATTAATAAGTATTCAGGAAAGCTGCAAAGACCAAAGGCCTTTCAAGGGAAAAAAAAGATGCATTCCAAATCCACAAATACATAGCTTCCAATAGTCAATTTGGTTATTTATTCTTTTGAATTATCAACTATTTCCTGCTATGATATGATAAGAAATTGGGCCTCCTCCTCATGTCAAAATTGTCAACATTCTGAACAGGGTGGGCACCATACCTGAGCGAGTATACGGTTGTCCTCATAGATAGTGCATGATCTCCAAAAAAGGCAGCCTTTCATTTTGAAACTAGAATCTTTCCCATTTGCTCCTTTGAGTAATACTTGTAGCTCAATCTTTTCAAAGGTATTCAGCGTTCTCTCAACTGTTAGCAACAAGTCCTCGTCCTTGCTACTATCCCCTTGGAAGACTTTCCAAGAATCATCCTACAAATAAAGGAGTGTGGCACATCACCAAATACTGGCAAACTAGGCACTTGCAAAGACATACATTGTGATATATTGTTAACACCCTTTTTCTTAACTAAGAATGCAGTTCAAACCTCAGGGCCACCAAGAATGCAGAATCTTGAACGCAGAAAGCAGAGGGATTAATGCATTGATAATTAACCATAGATGCTCATATGCAGTCGCCTAGAGCCAGAAGCTCTAACCATTATGAAGTTAAGAGCCTCAAAAACTCGGTCGAGCTGCTTAATCTATTCAAGATTTGGATCTAGATACCAATGAGCCCTTCCTCTTCAGCACCTTCACACTGCAGTGCGGATCATGGCTTTGCCACAGTTAACATGCTGTAGTTGTTCTATTTCCCTCTTTTTCCTCCCCTCAATGCACCTTGTTGATTGTTCTATCTGATTCCCCTAAAACAATTGTTCTATTTGATACCCCTTAAACAAAGAATAGGTCCAATATGCCTCGTTCACTCTACTTCCATCCTATCACATTTAAATCCAATTCCACTAACTGAATTGGGTTGAGCTGCCCATAGATGCGTTTATTTACATAGAGATTCAAGGAACTTACGTGATTTAAAAAATATCACGCAATTGCCCATTATGAACAGAACAGTATACATGGGTCGTGACAGAAGTCCTCAGGAGAGTACAGTTGAAGGGACATCTTGGCCCATATTTGCTTTCAAAGCACGCAATGGATGAAGAACCATATGCAGAGGCCTAATTAATGGCATACCAGATAGACACCATGAGTTCATGCTCAATTACGAAAGACGAATTGCAGTGGCGAAAACGGAAAAGCCAGAAAAGTTATGAGAACTGGAAAGGGGAGACAAGTAAATATAAACAGAGTTGAGGGAAGTTGCATCGGCGAATAATCAGGGGGAGGAAGACTTACGTCGGAGGAGCGAAAAATGGAGAGGACAGAATTGCCGGAGGCGTCGAGCAAAACACGGAGAGGGCGAAGGGAGGAGGAGGAAGGTGACGAGGGAGCAGAAGAGAAGGAGTCGGCGACCTCGTAGACAAGATTGCCAAAGGCGTCGGTGAATCGGAGACGGCGGCCTGCAGAAAGAGGGAAGAAGCACTTGCTGCTGCTGCTGCTGCTGTCGTTCTTCTTCTTCTGCCTCTTCTTGTTGACAAAGAGATCAACTGGTATCTGCGGGATCCCCTGGTGTACCTGCACTACTTCCGCTGCCGTCGCCGCCTCGCCATCGTCCAACGTCGACGTGAACATTCCTTCAACCCAAACAAAACGCAGGTAATTGCCTCAATTGATCAGTCGCCGGGGGGCGATGGAGGAGGACCGTAATCGGAGCAGATTAATTTCACCGGAATACTTTGATTGGGCGAGGCAAGGAGGGCCAAGTCCAGGTCAGGTGCAGCCGAGAAAGGGTCACAAATTTTTATTTTTATATTTCGGATTCTGAATAACCGATTTCTTCTCATTTTGGGGGAGTGATATAGTTAATTTGGTCTTGTGAGCATAATAAATTGAATACCTAATAAGCTATCTTTATAGTCGACAATGTTGGTGATAGATAACCCACGCTCAGATTCTTAATAAATTTTGTGAAATATTATATAATAATAACCTCAGAAAATATAAAGTTTTCTCAATTTGAAACTCAAAAATCCAATCAAAATACTAAAACTGAATATTTGTTCACCGTAACTATGACATCAATCATATAACATAATTATCTTACATGAATGATCAAACTATATATCTAACTGATCATAATTTATACTTCAATGTAATAAGTCGCAACAACAGCTCTTAGTGACAAGACGTAACCAATACCTCAATTTCCATTACTATGTATTTATAGGCGGAATCCAACACATTTACATTCTCACTTTAGTAAGTCATATTGTCGAGATGAAAACGGATTTTACAAAATGTTCGAACTCAACTCACCACTAAACTCACGATAACAATTCCTATTAGTAAATATTGTCATCCTTCATATTATTTATCGATAAGAATTTTCTTTTTTAAAAAATAATGAATTTAGCTGGGATAGCTTCACTTTTATATGATAGTGGTTTGTTGTCTTTTTTTGCCAAGACTTAGGCCCTATTTGGTTCGGATTCATTAATGGAAAGGAAAGGAAAAGAAATGAAAGGAATCTTACTTTTCTTTGTTTGGTTAAAATTAAAGGAAATGGAAGGAAATAGATTTTTTCTTGTCTGGATATGTAAAATAAAAGGAAATGAATGGAAAGTTAAAAATTTATGTCTATTATACCCTTGTTTGAAGATGTGGAATTTTGAAGGGAATATAATTTTAGAGGGTATTTTAGATATTTAGATAATTTTAGGTTTTAATTATTTTTTTTTCCTTCCAAATTCCACCATTTTTGGAGGTGGCCATTTTTAAAATTTGGAAGGAAAATTTTCCATCAAATTCCTTCCACTTCCCAACATTTCTCATGCTTAAAATTAAACAAAACAAAGGAAACCAATTATTTTCCTTCCAAATCCTTTCATTTTCTACCATTCAAACAGGGTGTTAATGAAGAAAGAGTGAAGAGAGATTTTCAAGAGAATCTGATTATGAAGAAGAAACAATTTAAAAGGAACAAACCCCGACTGAACTCACGACTAATATTTTATACCTTCTTATTATTTGTTGTTTTGTGTCTTGGTTATTATTTATATTTGTCAGGTGGTCATTTCCACGGTTCAATTATACACTCCAACCGAATTCACGATTTCTCTTAAAAAGATAATTTTTACCCGTAAATAATATGAAGGGTTTTAATATTTATAGATAAAAATTACCTTTTTAGGAAAAATTATAAGTTTAGTCAGGACGTTTCACAAAATCAAGACAGCAAGATCATTGGTATTAGGCACATGCAAACCTTAAGGCCCTATTTGATTTCACTAAGCGGCTAGACCTTCCCAGATTAATAATCCGACCCATGCGGGATAAAATAATAACATCCCAATGATGTTGTATATCCAGCCACTAAGATTGTGAATGACCTGGTGTTGGTGACTGGTGGCCGCAGGAGGTGGTGATAGATGATAATTATTCAATGATTTTATTTATAAAACAAACATATTTTTAAAATCAACATAATATCTTATCATTACTTTTTCATTACTTTATCGCCCATTATTCATTATTTTCCATTATTCTCCATTTTTCAATAGTGAAATCAAGAGAGCCTGGTTCCTTTCCTTTCCTTTCCTTTCACCCCTGATAATCCAAGCTCGATTCTCACCAGTCACCAGACACACGTATCATTCAAAACTGCACCCTAGAAATTAAATTCAATAGCAAACATCCTACTTCATACTACATAAGTTGGAAATCCAACAGGAGAGGACTCTTCCTCGCCCTTTGGTACGATCAGATAAAAGTGAAGCTACCTTTCACACTAAGAGTAGCAATCCCATCCGGCCATCAGTCTACAGTTTTACGGCTACATCAAGGAATCATTTTGTTAGCCCATCTCCAGTCCTCATCAGGATTGCGATCCACATTATGCTCATCCTCATCCTCATCATAACCGCTGTTATACATCTCTTCATCCTCTCGTGGATCTTTAGAGAGACCTAAGAACACTCTGGAATCCCTATAATAATCATCCACTGAGGATTCTTCGCTGCAGCTTTCACTTTTATGCTCTTCTGATTCACTTCTACACGTATCACTTTCCTCCTCCTCCTCCTCCTCCTCAGGATAATCATTCAGAGGATGGTTTTCAGCTGATTATTAAAAAAAACAAGAACATGTCACGCATCTATCAGTGGAACTGTGGGGGAATGTGTGTGTGTGTGTGTGTTTAAGATAGCCCTTTTTTAGTCCACATGTATATCTACATATGGTTAAAAGCAAATAACAAATTCTCCTTGAAAAGCATTAAACATTTGCCTCAAACTTTGTCAACAGATGTGATATAAAAAAAGAGGAGAAACCCAAAGTACATATAATAGGTATTGGAGCCCAATAGGGGACACCTCCCTAAAATAGGGTGTAAGGCAGTCATTAGACGTACAAGTGTCAACTATAAATACCCCATTCATTCATGAGAGGTTAGATCAACTCCAAGAGGAGATTACATTTTGCCTGCGCCATTGCCATTGCCATTGCTATATTTTGGTCATAAATAGTATGTTTTTACTACTATTTGATAATTGTACTACAGTGACGTTATGCTATAATTTAGCACCACACACACACCCCACCAATCCACCACCAAAAATCAAATAAAAAATCACCAAATTTGCTAAAATAGCAATAATAATGCTATACTTCATGTTATATTTGGCATTGAGTCTAGCAAAACCAAATTTTGGCAACCCATTTTGCATGTCGTTGGAGATTCAATTTTTGCAGCAATAGCCATAATTTGGCAATTGCAATAGGTATAACAGCTCCACTGGAGTTACTCTAAGTCTTCAACCTCTATACCTTAACTATCTATTTGCAAAACTTTACTTCTTCAAGGAGCACTTTGTTAACTTATTAGGAGGCAATCCTCAGCACCTTACTATGGGCTACGTGTGCAAGTTACAACACGAGTCAACGCTAGAGGAAAGAGGAAAAGACTGATAACAAAATCATTGTACAAGACTATACCATTCGAATCATCTGTTTCATAGTCAGAATCATCAAGTCCATCATAAAATTCATCATCATCATTGACTTGCACCCTATCCAAAAGACGATTAAAAAAAGCACCCATTAGTATCAAATTCAAGCAAACAGAGGTGGGGAGAGGAGGGATGAACGTGAGAAGGCATGTTAAAGCAAACAAACATTTCAGCCACTCACAAAGCATACTGATGACCTGCATCTCTCTCATGAACATCCTCCTTGACAGCATATAAGTCAAACACATATTCATCTGCTAAGGTAAGTGCAAAACTTTGAACATGATGCACAAAAACTTGTGCAGATACTCCAGAGATGAAGTATTGGAAAGAAGAATAATACTTTTAGCTACAATAAGAGCGGAGAGGAAGAAAAAACTGTACCTCCTTTTGGATGCATCTCTGCAGTGCCTGAAGAGAGGAGGGAGAAAGAGAGCAAGATATGCACACAAAAAAAAAAATCAGTAAACAGGCCCTGTAACAGGCAC
>JAOWBR010184443.1:0-10492 GCA_028571145.1 Dionaea muscipula | reverse complement strand
ATTAATATTGTCTTTATATCCTGCACTTGTCTATTTATATTACATTACAGAACTTAGTTTGAATTATCTAAAAAAAGACAATCGTCACATCAACTATGAAAGTGGGTTGGGGGGTGGAGTGTTTTTTTTTTTATTAATATTAAATTTTTAATAAAAGATATATAACATTTTAGTTAAATTTTGATATTTTTTAAAACGATCCAGATAAGACTAATATTGATATTTTTTATTGATTTTTTTAAAGAGTTTGTAACGTATATTTTTAATTGATTTAAGAGAGTAAATTATTTATCGTGCCGAAGACACGGGACAATCCCTAGTATATATATATATAATCAGACAGACTCAATTAATGGAAGACATTGACATAAATCCTTCTTCATCATATACGTTTACAAATTCATGATCATTATGTATAGTATCAACATCTGAACATGAAAACATTGATAACGTTCTTGTTATTGCTACTGTTATCTATTGTGTCATACAAGGCTAATGCCATGATCTATATCCATGTAATTAATATGTTTGGCCCCAACATATCCTTGAATATTCATTGCAGGTCAAAGGATGATGATATTGGTGCTATGATTCTTGACTATGAGCATGATATAATGTGGAGCTTTAATATGAACATCTGGAGAACAACTTTATTTTACTGTGATATCAATTAGAAAGATTCAGAATGGTTTCGCTTCGATGCTTTACGAGCAGATAGGGATATGTGGCTGTGTCCTACTCGCTGCTATTGGATGCTCAACGATGAAGGAGATTTGCAGAGTTTTGATGAACTTCATGTTGTCTGGCAAACTTATCCCCTCGAGAAATTAATATCATCCAATGTATGATCATTACATCTTATAGAAAGGAATATCTCAACAGCAAAGTGAGATCTTACATATATAGGTCAACTATTTGGCCTCACTTTATTTTACTTTTTATAGGGCAAGTTGATAAAATAATTTTTATTAATGTTTAATTTATTATGTGATGATAATATTTAGTTCTTTTTTTGTCAGTACTCCAATTCATAAAAAAATTCAAATTTTCTATAAGATAAATTACTTAAAAGTATTGATATGTCATCTTAAGAAATAATATATATCTACTATATAAGAAAGCTTGTTGTTTGAATTTTTTCTACTAGCTAGGACAAAAGTAATAATTCTTGGGAGATCTATGCTTTTGCCCGCTGGAGAGCCCGCCAATCTGTCCTTTTTTTCTTTTCTTTTTTTTGGTTTTTGGTGCTTTGCCCCACCAAGCCATCAATGGTCAGGCGCATGAAAACAAAGAAAAAAAAAATGGGGGCGGGCACTCCAGCGGACAAACAAGCGGGTTCCCTAGAATGATCCTGCTGGAACAACATCATGTGAAAATATACCTGAAGGTATTTTATAAAACTCATTATCAAAGCCTGATCGGCAACGCCATGATGACACCTCTTTCTAGTAGCACAACTCCTCCAATGACTGCTCCAAACGTTCAGATGAGCAGACCAATGAAGTTTGGGACAATGTCGCCTTCCTCGTCAAATGTGGCTACTCCAAAGCATTAGAGAACCACCTTCATAGGACCCCGATTCTAGCCCCGAGTGTGGACATGAGCTGTAGAATATTCTTTTTTCTTCATTATTTAGAAAGATAAGATTTGGAAATATTTGATTGGATGCATTATCTCATATCTTTCCATATGATTTGGTGTATTTTCTCGTTCCTTAATTATACACCAAATCATATCTTTAATTTTTTATATTTCCTTAATTATCCTATGTATCTCAGTATATATATTGTATTCTTCACATAAGAGACGAATAAGAAAGATAGTTCATATGTTTCTTCGTAGTATCAGAGCAGACGTGACTGAAGGTCACACGTTCGAATTTAATTGCATCGAATTGGTGTCTCCCCGTTGAATTGGTGTCACTTAATGAATTGTATTTGTTGAGGGCTTTGAAGGTGTATGCTTTCGATTTGAAGAGATGATGGAGAACTCCAGTATCTCCCCGATTGGTGGTGGATTGTCTGCTACAAGCGGAGCCATGGCTATTGTGGCGCTCTCAGGTACAAATAGTTCTGCCTATATTTCTTCTATACATTCTACGAATAGTACTTGGATAATTGATACAGAAGCTTCCGACCATATGATGAATACCTCGAGTATTTTGTCAAGAACTACAATACCCACCCAATCTCACATTACAACTGCTACAGGTCGTACAACACCTATAACTAATATTGGCCCGGTTACCCTCACAAATACCCTTTCCTTGAACTCTGTATTGGTTATACCCTCTCTTACATGTAACTTATTGTCTGTCAGTCAGATTACTAAGTCCTTAGCCTGTACTGTGACGTTTTGGCCTGACCATTGTATTTTTCAAGATATCCAGATCCGAAGGACTCTTGGTTGTGGTATTAGACGAAATAACCTGTACTACTTGGAGTTGACCAATGAGGGGACTGATAGGGTGGGTCAAAAAGCATTAGTGAGTAAGACTGAGGATATTGAAACTGAAGTTTAGCTGTGGCACCATCGTTTATGACATTTGTCATTTCATTATTTAAGTAAACTTAAGCGACAATTGTTTACACGGGTTTCTGTGTCCTCTTTTCATTGTGACATTTGTAAACTAGCCAAGAGCCATCGTGCTACTTATTTCTCAAGTTTGAATAAATGTGATGTCCTTTCATGGTTATTCACTCAGATATCTGGGGCCCGGCTAAAGTTCTCACCTTGTCGGGTGCTCGTTATTTTGTTACCTATATTGATGAGTGTACTCGAATGACTTGGGTGTCTGTGATTCGTCATAAGAATGATGTGTTGAATGCCTTTAAGAAATTTCATCAGTTGGTCTCCCATCAGTATCTTTGCTCTATCCGGATAGTTCAATCGGATAATGGGGGAGAGTATGTAAATCATTTCTTTGTCCAGTACATCCAAACACATGGGATCCATCACCAAACCTCTTATCCTAATACCCCTCAACAAAATGGTCTTGTTGAACGTAAAAATCGCCAGCTCTTAGAGATTATTTGGGCTTCCCTTTTTGGTATGAACCTCCCTCGGTCGTATTGGGGAGAAGGAGTTGGTTCTTCTACTTATCTCATTAATCGTGTTCCTTCTCGTGTCCTGGCTTTTAAAACACCTTATCAGCATCTTTGCTCCCTTGTTCCCGTTGTTCCTTCATTATCCAACCTCAAACCTCGTGTTTTTGGTTGCGCTACTTATGTTCATGTACTATCCTAACAACGAAGCAAATTAAATCTCGAAGCCCGTTGTTGTATCTTCATTGGGTATGCCCAATTCCAAAAAAGGTATCAGTGTTTTGACCCTCACACCCGTCGTGTATTTGTTACAATAAATGTCTCCTTTCATGAGTCTCGCCTGTTCTATGATTCGAATTGTGGAATCTCACTTCAGGGAGAGTGTCCTAGTAAAGTGAGACCCACTAGTGTTATTGATGTGTTGGATGAAGTTGATGTGGTGTTGGAATGTGAACCTAGTGAGCGTGGCGGGGGTGGTGACTTGAGTGTTGCAGGATGTGGGGGTGACGGCGGTGAGTTACGTGTCGCTGGAGGACGTGAGCTTGACCCTAATGGTGATGGCGTTACCGGTGAGGAGTTAGCTAGTTAGGTGGCATAAATGGGGTGCATGATGATGTCATGCATGGCATCAATGATGTGTTTTCCTGAATCTAGTGACTTTGTGAATGGTGTACAGGTGGATAGCGTTGCATGTGAGGATGAGTTACATGATGATGACGTACAGGTTATGTCGTCTATACCACCAACCAACGATCCTCTTGAAACCCTTTCTCATCATTTACTTAACCCAGCGCCTCGATGCTCCCAAAGGTCGACTAAAGGAATTCCAACGAAACATTATGAACCTGATCTACATGCTAAGGCCAAGTACCCTATTAATAATCATGTATCTACTCATAGGTTGTCAAGGTCGAATGCTTTTACTGTTAATCAATTATCTGTAGTGCCTATTCCTAGTAATGTGCAGGAGGCTTTGGTGGATCAGAAGTGAACGAAGGCTATGAATGAAGAATTGGAGGCTTTGTAGAAGAATCAGACATGGGAGCTTGTACCACGACCTAATGGACAACAAATGGTGGGATGTAAGTGAGTGTTCACAGTAAAACTCAAGCCGGATGGGAGCATTGACCGGTACAAGGCAAGGTTAGTAGCGAAGAGGTACACTCAGAAGTATGGTATTGACTACCAGGAAACCTTTGCTCCAGTTGCTAAGATCAACACTATTCGGATCCTTTTGTCCTTAGCTACCTATTTTGATTGGCCACTTCGTCAATATGATGTGAAGAATGTTTTTTTGAATGGCGATTTGGAAGAGATTGTGTATATGGACCAGCCACCAGGGGTGAAATGTAAGCTTGCGGATGAGGGAAAGATGTGTCGGTTGCGGAAAGCCTTGTATGGGCTAAAGCAATCCCCAAGAGCGTGGTTTGGCAGGTTCACTAGTTCGATGAAGAAGGTCGGTTATCGGCAATGTAACTTTGACCATACTCTATTTGTGAAACGAAGAGGAGAAAAAGTGACAACACTTATAGTCTATGTGGATGATATGAGCATGAAATGGAGGTGTTACAAAAGCATCTATCAGAAGAGTTTGAGATGAAAGACTTAGGCCAGCTAAAGCATTTTTTGAAAATTAAGATGGCAAGGTCAAAACAGGGAATTGCACTATCTCAGCAGAAGTATATCCTAGATTTGTTAACTAAAACTGGGATGTTGGATTGTAAGTCCAGTGAGACTCCCATTAAGGCAAATCATAGGTTAGGAATGTATACAGATCAGGTGCCAATAGACAGGGATCGCTACCAACGACTTGTTAGGAGACTGATCTACCTGTTTCACACCAGGCCACATATCGCCTATGCTGTGAGTGTGGTAAGTCAGTTTATGCATGCTCCTAATAAGGATCACATGGATGCTATATACAGAATTTTGAGGTACTTGAAGAAGACTCTAGGGAAGGGTCTACTTTTTGCAAAGAGAGAACATCTTGATATTATAGGATACGTAGATACAGATTGGGCATGTGATCAGACTACGAGGAGGTCTACCTCGAGGTATTTCACGTTTATGGGAGGAAATTTAGTGACGTGGCGGAGGAAATTTAGTGATGTGGCGGAGTAAGAAACAGGAGGTGGTAGCATGGTCCAGTGCAAAGGCAGAGTTCCGTGGTATGGCCCAAGGTATGTGTGAGTTACTATAGGTGAAATGGGTCATGAGAGATTTGGGTTTCATGTACTCCAAACCCATGGAGCTGTATTGTGATAACAAGGCAGCCATTGTCATTGCACACAATCCTGTATACCATGACAGGACTAAGCATGTGGAGGTAGACAGACACTTCATCAAAGAGGAACTTGAGCAACGGGATGTCAGTTTTCCATTTGTGAAGTCAGAAGACCAGTTGGCTGATATTCTCACAAAGGCTGTATCAAATAGGGAATTCAACAGCTTGATCGACAAGTTGGGTATGATTGATATTCACTCCCCAGCTTGATGGGGAGTGTGGGCATGAGCTATAGAATATGCTCTTTCCTTCATTATTTAGAAAGATAAGATTTGGAAAGATTTGATTTGATGCATTATCTCATATCTTTCCTTATTCTTAAAGATACGATTTGGTGTATTTTCTCTTTCCTTAATTATACACCTAATCATATCTTTAATATTTTCTATTTCCTTAATTATCCTATGCATCTCAGTATATATATTGTATTCTTCACACAAGAGATGAATAAGAAAGATAGTTCATATGTTTCTTCACTGAGGTCTTATATAAATACACCATCGAGCAATACACCTTTCGGAGCGAACCTCACTCAGGTCAGTACGATCAAACGATTCAAACTCAATCAGAATAATTTTCTGCTGATCTGAAAATACCATGTTCTCCGGAAATGATTCCAAGACCTGGCAGCTAGTCATATGTTCATGATTCCAAATCCATCTTTGAAGAGTGGATTAGGATTACTACTGATCAACTCCTAATTGGCTGGCTGGCTGCTTAGCTCTAGGACCGAGCAAGCGTTGATCGAAGTAGTGGGATGCACTACTTCACATGCTGTGTGGTCAATACAAGAAACTCTGTTTAATATAAGGAACCTCTAAAGATGCCATAACTATGGCAGAGTACCTTGCTCTCATGAAGTCTTATTCAGATGGTCTTGCTTCAGCTGGACATCCATCCTATCACAAAAAATCTGAATTGATTCTAGCTAATTTGGGTGGTTTAACCAAAGACTATGAATCTGTCAATGTTGACATTACCTCTCGAGTTGGATCCCTATCAACAATCCAGCAAATGGAAATTCTAACTCTCAGGCATCTATCTGCTTACATTGCCTTACCTGAGTCCATTGCTGATCCTGATCCATCTTGGAATATGTTGACAGTGGAGCTACAAATCACAGTACTTCAAACTTTAGCAATCTCCATCTTCAATCTGACTACACTGGTAAGGATTTCTTGACAGCTGAGAAACTTCAAATCTCACACACTGGTCAATCTGCGTTGCCTGTTAACACAACTCCAATTCATCTTAAAGATATCCTACATGTACCTCAAATCACCAAAAACCTGCTTAACATCTCAAAACATACCTGTGGACCACCTGTGGTAATGAAGTGTTCGTAGAATTTCACTCATCTTGCTGTTTTGTGAAGGACAAAGGGAATCTCAGGGAAGGATTATATTTTCTCACTACCACCACCATCTATGACATTGGTTGATAGTCTGGCATTGGTTTCGTGGTCTGGTTGAAAGATGGATTTTATTTTGGTTTGATGGTGTGGGTAGAAGTCCCTGTTGTTGAATGGGAGCATGTTCATTGGAATCTATAGGCTGAATTTCTGGTTTTTGGTCTGTATATGTGGTGGCAGGGTTATTTCGACAAGCTAATGTTATGTGCTAACAACGGGTAGAACTCCCCTGATAAACCGACTTGACAAGGTAGGGTGTCCATATATGTACATATAAACTATGAGAAGTGCCCATTCACTTTCGATGTGGGAAACAGGCATGTAACATTCCACCACGCTTCCGCACCGACGTCCACGGCTGCTCTCACTCTGATCCACTAACCCACTTCGAGGGGTTCTTTCCTCCTCTAACCAGGTGGCCCTCTCCTAGACGCAAGCACGCATCATGGAGTCTGACTCTAATACCACTGTTAAGTTTGTTATATGCTTAAGGATAGAACTTCCCTGAAAAACCATCTTGACAGGGAAGGATGTCCATGTATATATAAATTATCTTAAATGTATTCACTTTCGAGGTGGGAAAAAGGCACGTAATAGCAAATTGGTCACCGTTTGGTTTTCTTGGTACAAAATGTTTGGAAGAAGAAGGAGATTGGCTGGCTCTCAGCCTTGTGGGCTAAAGCAATAGCATTTTTCAAAAAATTCAGGGGGAAAATCTCCACTCTGTCTTTAATCTCTTTTCTTAAGCCAAAGAGGTGCCTTGCCAGTTGCCAATTGATATTGTGGAGACTCCATAGTCTCCATTAGATAGTTCTGGCCTGAAGCCTATAAAAATCTGTGGAGAAATCTTTGCTTTGCTTGAGTAAATGTCTCATTCTATGCCAAGCAAGCAAGGATCAGAGTCTTTTACCCCCGCGCAATCTTGAAGACCGAAGTTGATCCCAGCACGCAGAGGCACACCACCATTCAGCTTGTAAGCTACAAGTTTCGCACGATTTTCTTCGGCAACTTCTCAGTACTCAAAAGTAATTCTCGATTTGTTTAATCCAGTCAAGAACTTGTTCCATCTCCATTTGTCCATCAAACTGTGGTGCATCCAATTTTACCTTGAACCCTTGGTTTTGGAATCCGAATCGAGTGGGATTTCGATGTCGCCATTGCTAGAACATGAATTGTTCTTCTTCATTGAAGCCGTCTGAATCATCCAAGGGCAATCTTTGTGGCTGTTGAAACTGGAATCGTTGTGGATGAGGGATGAGCTGCCTGTCCTTCTGCACCAAAATTACGATCACAGGCTTCTATTCTGGGTGGTGGTTCTTGACGATTGTTTTCAAGGGCAGGTTGAGGTTGATTCTCGTTCCTCATCCCCTGTGGTCTGCTTTCAAGGTTATTGAGACCTAAACCAGATAATTGCTCAGATATGGCGATAACACTTCACACTTGGTTGAAGAATCTGGAGGGTTTCTTCGACTGCAACACATTGATAGCATTTCAAGCATCAAAGACATTACATTGAACATATAAAAACTCAAGACGACTTTGACAAGAAAACAGAACGACTCCTGCAAGATCTCACTTTTATTATTGAGATGTTTCTTTCTACGAGTTGTAAATCAATTCGTACATTGCATGGTTATAATTTTTCGAGGGGATAATATAGCCAGATTTGACGAACTTCATCATAACTTCGCAAACCTCCCCTGTTGAGTTTCCAAGAGCAGCGACGAAGACATCGCCAAATATCCTATCTGCTCGGAAGACATCGAACCGGAACGATTTTGAATCTTTCCAATTGACATCACAATAAAACAAAGTTGCTTGCCAGATATTCACTTCAAAACTCCACATTATAACAATAATGTTATCGATGTTTTCATGTTCAAATGTTGATACTATACATTAGAATCATGAATTTGTAAATGCATACAAAGAAGGATCCAATTTATGGAACAGTCTCCTTTTAACCGAGTCTGATTATATACAAGAAGTGGTGGTGATCATTCTTTCTTTCTTTCTTTTTTTATCTGCATGAGAGCCAAGAATGTGAATATGCTGCCAGTCTCTGTAAATTGAAAGGTGATATACTAACTCTCACCGTTGCCTCTTTGCATGATTAAATTGATGTAGCAACAATTGCATTATCAGCTTATTGAATAAAAAGGGCATGTCATTGTCATGCAAATTCACATATTGAGTCATTGACTGTTAAAAGAGGCAGTGAATGCCATGTTTCTTCTGTTGTATCTACGAATCTGCATTCTCAGACATCAGAACAGCAAATGATGAGTCCTTCAACCAGTTCTTTTTACAAGACCTCTACCACGAGGTCACGGGGAAAAAAGGATGGTTCTTCCTCCCAATTGTTTTCCCATAGGCCCCGATTGACTGACTGCCGTATATACAGGGGATACGATTTGTTCCTCTCTACTTTTTATAATAAACCCCACCTTATACCTCTTTTATATTACCAAACCATTTTTTTGATATTTTAATCCCATTTGTATAAACATCACATCAATGAAACTCACCCTCCAAACATAATATACCCTCTGTATCTTATCCTCTTCATAACTAATACACCTCATCTTATACACCATCCAATCGGCCTCTTATATATGAACCTGGAAAACTTCACAAAAAGGTCAACATTGAGGAAATTTGAAAGAGCAACATGATCATTCACCCAGAAGCACCAAAGATTGTAGATTATACAAGAATGTTCTGGGCCAAAGGAAAATAATAATTTCCGAAAAAACAGACAACATAAGGATGATAATCAACGATGATGATAATTTCCCTCTCTATATATACAAAATGATAGATTCCTCCGTTCTGGCTTGGTTGAAGTTTCAGATAGGGTCTGCTAATATCGTGTACAAGATCAAACAAGGGATACGTATGTACAGGATACGACAAAGAATACCAAACTCTACAGTTGCTGCCACCCAAATATCACAGAACAGAAGCGCCCCCTCGACCAATACACCGGGGGATGACCTTTGTCTAATTTATTGATGGGTTTCAACCTTCAAGTTTGCGGGCACTTGATGCCTCCACCAGAACCGTACTCCCTTGAGTATTAAGTTGGATATCCTTCAAAGGACACAAACCTGGAACCTGTAATCAAGCAACATCAGTCATCACATAGAATCACTGAGCATGAATTCAGTAGAAAAGCTTATTGGAACCACATCTTGCTTGAGATAGAGAAGAAGAAAAGAGGAATTTTGGAGATTGGTTCTTGAAGTGGAGTGCATAGTAAGGAAAGTACAGTAAAAGGTCTTTTTAGGAGTGCACTAAAAGGAAAGCACAACATGAATCTTGTTTAGAAGCTTGGTGCATCAAGTCCCCTTCAAAATCAGACACATTTGGAAGACATTGATAGCGTTTCAAGCATCAAGACATTACAGCATATCATCATCATCAGAGGGAGTCCTCTCACCCCACATACTCAAGACGACTTTGGCAAGAAAACAAATCGACAATATAATCGTAATCCGCACAAATAAAAGTAGGACAAAGCAGTTACAAGAGCAAAGATGGATTAGGTTGGGGAAAAAATTATACTGCATCACCAAAACATATAGTTTAGTCGGCTAAATTTCAGAAAGATCCTTGTTTTAAATCTGCACAGTTGGAGAATCAGTAACTTCCAAGGATCAAGCCAAGCATATTGTTACGTCCCTGTGATTGGGAGCACATAACATGTACATCTATGGTGAAAGGAGTAGAGAAAAGAGGGGAAGCTATAAG
>JAOWBR010184432.1:0-10493 GCA_028571145.1 Dionaea muscipula | reverse complement strand
AGGCGAAGACTAGAAATAACTGTGGCGATAGCTAGAATTGACATGTGGCGATAGTCAATGGGGACTCAGTGGCGATGGCATTTTTATGGTGGCGATAACAACCGAATCAAAGTAAACTATAGTGTTATCATGATGCCACGACACATCAATCATCTTCTCTCAACCTAAGAGGAATTTCCAAGTACTTCCCTTACCAATCCAAGCTCAATATCAGAAGTTACTCAAGGTTGACGCCACGGCGCCAACTAGCTACTCTATGCCACAATTCATCAGCTCCAAGCCTAAGGCACAGCCCACAAGCCAGAAGGTGACGACCAGCGCCGAAGCTAACGCCATTGGTCATTTCCCTCCCACGTGCCTAACTAGAGTCAGTTGGGCTGATTGAAGAGAGAATGTCAGAATAGTACATTTGGTTGGGATTATTCCTAGTCCCCATTTGACATGTGGCATTTTCTTGTATTCTTGCATTTTCTTATTTTTGGATTATGGAGCCTATAAATAGGCCAAGAATTGTAATTATTTTGGTTGTAGAATGAGAATTGAACTACTGTCTATCTTCTCCTTCACGTCTGAGTAGCTACTTCTTCCTCTAGTGTAACACCCGAAATCGGGTGATATCGGCGATAACCCGTGGAACGATCCACGAGTCATTAAAGTCAAAGGAACTGCAAACAAAGAGATAAGATAAACCACTAAAAGGGGACAATCAATCTAAGCCACTCAAATGGCTAAAATATAAAACTATTCTTCAACAGAAATCAATCAAACTCATGGAACGATTATCAACAATCCGGCAATAAAACAAGGATTCGAGTTTGTCCTCACAATAAAATACAAAACATCTAACATAATGAATGCGGAAGCAAAACTAGAAGAACGGAATGTAAATCCAAGAGGCAACATCGTCTGTCCGTAACATATGTGCTGACACCAGAAGATGACTCCTGCCAAAATAAGTAGGGGTATAATCCGTCAGTCATCATTAGCTGGTGAGATGAAACAGAGATAGAATGGTAAATGATATGAAGAATTAGTAAACCGGAATGTAATTGTCCTAAACCACAAACCATAAACCGTACTGAAACACAATTCTGAGATAAGGCATAAAATAATGAGAATCGTCACCTAAAATAAATTTAATCATATATCTATATGCGTTCCAAAATATATAATCCAAATGGATAATAAAACGCCCATAAATCAGAAATATCATGGTTACCAAAACCATCATAAACCTTTCATCAAATCCCATCACATAAATACCAAAAGTCACGCCAGACCCATAAATCCACGTGAGTCACACAAGCCTCATAAAACCACGTAGGCCACATAAGGCTCATAAATCCATAGGAGTCATACAAGGCTCGCAAATCCATAGGAGTCACACAAGACTCACAAATATGAAACCATATAAAACACGGATCATCCAAAACTCATAAATCATGATGTCACAACATCGAAGGAATCAATGGAAAACTCGCTCTAAAACAAATAGACAAGAATCGATCATGGATGTAATAATAGGCCATATAAAAATATCACTCAATTAGGGTACCCCACTAACGCCAACTTGATGTACATCCCGGTACGACACCACCGCGAACATGTACCATCAAGATGTAACCATCCTGGTCACTCTACCGCGAACAGATCAACGTAAAGATGTTGTGACACCCGAAGGTGGCCTTGGTTTCCCTATAGGAAAGAACTCCAAGGACTTGAAAACAAATCCATATCTCTTGTCTTTAAAATAGGGCATATAAGCCGTAATAGGGCATATAAGCCGCCATGATAAAATAGTAGAAATCAATGTGTCAATATCAATGGTTTTCTCTCAAAATCCATGCATCCACGGTACTAATCTATCGTATTGAAAAACATTAAAACAATAAGAAACACTTAACCTTCAAGTACCGGTAGTCCATGAAACATCTCAATGAGACAATAATAGAAGTCATGAAACCTTGTTTAAAACTTCCTCTACAATACTCCATGAAATAGTCCACGTAAGAAAAAAAGGTCAATGCGACTCGAAAGTCAAATCCATCTTTAATGAAGTGCTCAAATCAGTCCATGCATAAAGATAAAATAGATGTGATCCATAGAGAAAGAAGTGGAAACCATAGAAAGCCAATGAAACTTCATAAATCTCCAACTCCTAAAAATGAGTAAAATTTAACATGCATCTCCGTAATTCGAATATGAGAAGTCTATGGAAGGAAATTCCATCACGACCCGTCTAAATCATACATAAATGATCATAGAGTTGCTCAACACTAAAATGTACTACAGTATATGAAGACCGTAAGAAAATTTGGTGGAATCAATGAATATATGAGGGCTCACATAACAACCGTCTCATGAAACATCTCACCTAGAAGACGACATAAGCTCACTAAGAGAGACCATCATCCATGCCCATCATGGATTCAACAAACCATGAAAAAGTTGCTCAACACAAGCCCCTGATAAAAAATCATGCACAAAGTCTCAAAAACCGCTAAAACAGTGGAACTACCAATCATCATCATCCTATGAAATCCCTAAGCATCTCAACTATGCCTTAAAGACCCGCCAAGATGGGCCTAGGGTCGATCCTCGACCCTCCCTAAACAAATCCAAAAGAATTAGAAGTCAACAAAAGAAACTTCTCACATCACAGGAAAACCGGTCGACCGGTTCTCCTATGCTCTGGAAAATCCGGTCGGCCGGATATCCAAAACAGAGAGGTAGCGTAAAAGCCGATTGGCTGTAAATTAAATCCGGTCGACCGGAATTCCTATATTAGGAATTTTGTAGAAACTCCAAGGCACGAACCAAAAACTTAAACCAACCAAACTTCAATCCAAAACTTCAAACACATCACAAAACATGAATCCAAGCTAAGAAGGCCCTTCAAGATCAATTACCACTTACCAAACTCAAATCCACAACCTTAAAACCCATCCATGGCCAAAACAACCTAAAACTAAAGAAAACCAAGATCCATATGCAACTCAAACAAAACTCAACATCAAGACTTCCCACAAGTGTCAAATGACAAACCAAAACATGTCATAGCCTTCACCAACTTCAAACACATGCAAAACTTAACTTGACATCATCAAAAATCCATCCAAGCTCATGAAAAAATAAGGAAATCAAAGGAAAACACAAGCATTTACTTTTAAAGACAACAGATAGAAGATCTCCAAGGCTCTCTAGTGATGTACAAGTGCTCTCTAAGCTAGAACAACCAAGCTCCAAGCTTACTCTTAAGTGAAAATGGTGGAAATGGCAAAAATCCCCAAGAATCTCCTCCTTCTCCTTCTTCTTCCTTCTCCTCTTCTTCTCTTCTCCTTTCCCTTTGTGTTCCCCACGTGAAACATGGCCAAGGAGGGCTGAATTCAACCCCTAAAACCCTCCAACACCTCACTAATCCTCTTCACACTCAACCCCCATCATCATAAAACAAAACCACAAAGTCAACATAGGCAACTCATCCTCTAACTCTCTAACATCCATAAACACCTCATCACGCGTGGTAACTAATCTGTAATGCCTTAAACTCATCATCAAAAATCATGAAATTAAAACACGGTCCTAATGAATCCAAATTCACAACCGTAAAAACCGTCCCATCACAAACCGTCTTATCCGTAAAAATCCACCTAGTCAGCATATGTCAATATGGTACTTGACGTTCGAGTCTCATCATCCCGGTCATGCCGGTATTAAAATATCGACCGAATGGAATGCAAAAGAAAAAAATAACCGAAAGGCCATATAAAACCCAAGAACACTATTCATGAAAACAATGTTCACCAAAAAATAAGAAATCTCTAAAATGGTATAACCATCATAAATAAACTTATATTGATATAAAAATGCCTATAAAAGTACGGGGTGTAACAAGGGCGGTCCCTCTTGATGATGCATGTTCGCGGGGCCATACCGGAATGCACGTTAAGTTGGTTTTTAGGGATCCTTGTAGTTTGTGAACTTTTATGTGGCCAGATCCAATTTTATCCATTATCATTATGTCTATGTTAGGGGGAGTTTATCTCTCCGTCAGATTCAGTACTTCTACGGTATCCTAACTTATATCTTTCTACTATTATGATGATGAATGTTTGGGATTTTAGCATTTACTATCCATCCGTATTTCATCTCACCAGCTAGCGATGGCTGACGGATATTGCCCTTACTTGTTTTGGCTGGTGATCTTTGACTTGTTGCTGGATGCGGCAGAGGAGCGGTGTTGCCTCATAGGACTTTTATGGCTTTCTTCCGCTGTTTTCTCTGACATGTTAGTTTGGATACTTATCATGATGATGATGTTTTGCCGTTGGGGATACTTTGAATTACCCATGCACTTGGTTTCCCTTTAAGGGACTTTTGTATCTTGTACATATATTTATGTATGTATGTGTTTCATCCACTCCTTAAGATGGATTATTTTATTGCATTTATTTGATTTCATAGGCTTCAATGACTCGTGGTTCACTCCACGGGTTATCACCGGTAACATCCGATTTCAGGTGTTACAACAAGTTTCAAAGAATATCAGCTAAACCTAAGTTTCAAGTATGGGCAGTTCTTCTCAAGTGGCCATGAACATTATCTCAGGAGCAGGATATGGCATGATGTATCAAGAAACACTAAACACACAAACATCAACTTAAAAGTGGCATATTCTTACCAGTATCCTTTGATCAAGAGCAATCTTGTAGATAAAAGCATAAACAACTAAACTCACCCTTATTAGAAGAGGTTAGAAAAGAAAAAGTGCTTATTCCTAGATATTAACCAAATATTCAAAAATAATCATATTAACATAACTTTCCCCTTTCGGCATCATCGACAAATGAAGAAAATAGAGAAAATTAAGTAATGCAAGCATAGTGTAAATGTATAGATACTTAAATTGATCATCATCACCCTGGTTAAGTACCTGAAAAAAAAAAACATTCAAGTATCCAAAGCTAAATCTATGGATATGGTTCATCCATAAATCAATAGTCAATCAAAACATAGTAATGGAAATAGCAAATGATTAAGGTTCACCATAGTAAGAGGGTAGTAAAAGATAGAGTAGTAGCAAAATGGAAATGAAAAGCAAAATGTAGCAAACTGGTAGCAAGGACTAAGGAGTGCATGGAGTAAAGTGTTTTTGAATTAAGTGCTGGAGGAAGAAGCAGGAGAGTGAGAAGCAAGAGATGGAGGTTGAGTTGCTCCAAGCAGGTGATCAATTCTGCTAATGAGTCCATTGGGAAGGCGTGGAAGTAGATTGAGAGTATCATGTTGTTGCTGATGGTTGGCTCGGAGTTGCTTATATGGCAATCAAGGTCCTCTCTGTGGCATTCAAGGCATGTCTTAGGTAAACAATCTATCGTTCAAGCTTAACTGTGGCAATTGTTATTGAAGAACCAGCTATTCCAGTTCGTGGCCCCTGGGCAGGAGCAACATTCTATGGATTTTTGCACAGTATAAAATCCATTTGACCTACATCTTTGGCAAGCTCTCCCATCCCTAGGTTCACTCCAAAATGCCTAAATTTCTTGGTCAATATAACCCCATATGGTAGAGAGTGGGTGCCCTTCTCTGCTGTGCTAATCCTCTTCAGATGTCGGACCACTAAAGCAGGCAAGTTCACAGGCTGCTGCTTGTGCAGATGGTACATGAGGGTGAGGTCCAAATAACTGGCTTCATTTTTCCTCTCACTCTTTGATAAGATGTTTCTAAGGACCATCACAAACAACTACTTGAATTCATTATACATTTCATTTTTCATTATTTCCTAGCCCTCTCTAGAGTGGGATCTCGAGCAATTGTTCTAGTTATTTCTAAAGGTATCCCGTCAAGCAAAGTAGGCCATTCTTCCTTAGTATATTCACAAAATCCCCCAAGATGCCCAGGCACATTCAGAATTTCTCCAAGTTCATAAACACCAAACTTGATGGTCTTACCACTAACTCTGTTTTTCACCACATCCTTCACAACATAGCAATTCTCATAAAACTCTAAGAACTCAGATTGATAAAATATTCCATTGCCATCCACCCTTATGCTTCTATCTTGGCTACAAAGAAATGAAAACCTTGTTGCTATAAAGTAGTCAAGGGAAGAGTTTTACCCTTTAATATTTTTATGGTTAAGTATGCGCTTGAGGAACCCTTTGAATTCTTTGCTCCCAGTTTAGTTGTTATCTTCTTGCAGATTGCATTCAGCTGTGCACTGGTTCCCCACAACTGGCGGTTCTTAGGTTTCTTCTTAGGTGGGGAGTCAATGTCCTCCTTAGTCGATTGTTTCTCACCGTATTTCTCAACTTCTTCAGAGTCACCCTCTTTCTCTGGTTCCCTGGTCTGTTTCTCTTTCCCTTCCAATTCATCACATCTTTCTTGCTCCTTGTTCTGTCATTCATCTCCCTCATTGGTTTTGGAGGTTTCTTGGTTCGGAATGGGAGAATGATGGGGATTAGATATATCCTTGGGCAGGAGGTTCCCTATTAGGCTATTGGGTGCTTATAGGGTTTCTGGTTCCTTAGGTTCTTCTTGGTTTTTCTCTTTAGGGTTTTCCAAAGGCGTTTGCTCCGTTTTTTCACCTTTCTTCTTCGTCACCTTCCTTTTTCGTTTCAGACTCTTCAGAGGTGGATTTAAGTCAGAGCTTGTGAAATGCTCTTCAGTGATCTTTCCTTTCCCCTTGGTTATTCATCCATGGTAGATTTAAAGCTTTTCTTCTTTTTCTGTTAAGGTGGTGAGGGTTCCCTGATTTGAAGAGGAACAGGCTTGAGACCAAGGTCGAATCTTTCCAGTTGATCAATCTCCATGGGACTATCGGCTGTGTTCTTGAATCAAAAGCTTCCTTTCTTTCTTGTGGACACCATGGTTCTGATCAGAAGAGAGCTGGGGTTTTGGAGAGTCAAAAATGGTTTTATGGAGTGTGGAGCTATGAGAGAGAGTTGTGTTTTCAAACTTGGAAAAATATGGAGTGAGATGGATTGTGAGTGTCGAGAATGTTGGAGAGAATTTTGTGGGTTGTTAAGATATAATTTGAAAAAGATATTATCTGGAATAATAGAATTTGAATTGCTACGATAAGAAACTTACTTTCATATGGTGAATGACCTGTTTCACTGCTCATTCCATGTATGCTTGTGACCTTCGAATTTGGACAATAAGGGTAATATCATAAAACTAGTGGAGTTATGAAATTCTTTTCAGATAGTTATGTGTGTTTACCACACTTTGGTTGACCAATTCACTTAATGCATAAACAAATACACTCACATACAAAATATATCACCAAGTGCAAGCATTAATCTAGTCAATCTTTGAGGAAAAAATATGTAATATAGTTACTTGATTTTGGTCATACCTAGTTTAAGCCTTAATTATTCAAATCGTTCCCTACTCAAAAGTTTAGTAAAGATGTCAGCTATTTGATTTTCAGTTTTGTAAAAAATCATTAGGAAAATCCCTTTTTCCACATTATCTCTTAGGAAATGATGTCGAATGTTTATATGCTTTGTTCTAGAATACAAGATAGGAATCTTTGAGATGTTAATAGCACTTGTGTTGTCACATCTAATGGGCATGCAACCAACATCAACACAAAAGTCTCTAAGCCATTGTTTTATCCCCAACATTTGAGCACAACAAGAAGCAGCTGAAACATACTCAGTTTTAGCAATGGATAAGGCTATAGAGTTTTGTTTCTTAGATCCCTATGAAACTAGGTAGGGACCTAAGAAATGTGTTATGCCTGATGTACTCTTTTTGTCTACATAATCTCCTACCAAATCAGCATCAGCATATCGTATGAGATCAAAGTTGGCAACACTAGGATACCACAAACACAAATCCTCGGTTCCTTTCAAGTATCTCAAAATTCGTTTAACAGCTAGTAAGTGTGATTCTTTAGGTTTTGATTGAAAACGTGCACACCAACCAACACTGAAAACGATATCGGGTCTACTAGCAGTGATATATAGAACAGAACTAATCATACCTCGGTATGTTTTTTCATCTACCTGTTTTCCTTTCTTATCTGAGTCAAGTTTGGCTAAAGTGGGAATTTGGGTGTCATAGGTCTTTAATGTTTCCATGCCAAACTTTTGCAACATCTCACGGAGGTACTTTTGTTGATGGATCATGGTCCCTTCTTTTGTCTGCTTAATCTGTAGCCCAAGGTAGAAATTCAGCTCGCCCATCATACTCATCTCAAACTCAGTGCTCATCAACTCAGTATAATCTTCACACAAATACTTGTTAACTGCACCAAAGATAATGTAATCTATATAAATTTGTACAACTAGTAAGTGTTCCCACTTAATCCTTATAAAAAGTTTCTTGTCCACTTGACCTCTTTAAAAAAAAAAAAATTCTATTAAAAATTTAGACAACCGTCCATACCAAGCTCTAGGAGCTTGCTTTAAACCGTAAAGTACTTTGTCTAATTTAAAAACGTGATTGGGAAAATTAGGATTTTCAAACCTAGGGGGTTGTGCCACAAAAGCCTCTTCTTTTAAATAATCATTCAAAGGCACTTTTTACGTCCATTTGATAAAATCAAAACTCTCTGTGGGCAACATAGGCAATCAATAGTTTGATGGCCTCTATGCGTGCTACTGGTGAGAACGTCTCATCAAAATCGATGCATTCTTCTTGGTTATATCCTTGAACAACTAGCCTTGCCTTGTTCCTTGTCATGTTCTCATGCACATCCAACTTGTTCTGAAATACCCACTTTGTTTCAATGATTGTTCTATCGTCCGGCCTTGGTTTCAAGTGTCATACGGCATTCCTCTCAAACTGACGTAACTCCTTCTGTATAGCCATGACCTAATTGACATCCTGCAAAGCTTTAGCATAATTCTTAGGTTCTATGTATCAGAGGAAGCTAGAGAAAGCACAAAAATTTCTAAGAGAAGATCAGGTTTGAACTCCTTTCTCAATATCCGAGATGATTTGGTCCAACGGATGGGAGCTCTGGTGCTTCCATGTCGGGTTTGTAGTGAGCGTTGTGTTGCTGGTGAACGAACTTCATCTTCTTACTGTTCAGATTTGGATTCAGGCTGCTACGGGGGAATCATTCCATCTCCTGTTCCCACTGTCTCTATTGTCACAGGCAGTGTGCTTGTTGGAGCTGTTTTTGTCCCTATTCCTTCCCTCGTTGGTTCTGGCTCGGTTATTTTAGCTTCTAAATCTTGGGAATTCCTGGCTAAACCAATCCCATGATCATCTTCCTGTAATACATCAGCAGATAAGACCTTTAATTCATAAAAAAAATTACATGAACACTCTCCTCTATGCACATAGTCCTCTTGTTGTAAATCCTATAAGTCTTGCTATGTGTGGAGTATCCTAAAAAAATCCCTTCATCACAACTAGTATCAAACTCTCCCAAGTGATCCTTCCCAATGTTATGTACAAAACATTTACTGGTAAAAGTCCTAAAATGGGCAATGTTAGGCTTTCTTCCATTAAGAAGCTCATAAGGAGTCTTTTTTAAAATTTGTCTAATCATGACACGGTTTATGATATAGAATGCGGTGCTAATTGCGTGGGCCCAAAATTATTTTGGTAGATTGCTAGCAATCAACATAGTCTTAGTTATATCTTCCAATGTTCTATTTTTCCTCTCCACAACCTCATTTTATTGTGGTGATCTAGGGGACGAAAAATTATGCTCGATACCGTTCTTATCACAAAAAGAAATTAATTTAGCATTATTGAACTCGGTTCCTTGGTCGGAATTGATGGTCACCAATTGATATCCTTTTCGTTCCATTTTCCTAACAAAAGAAACAAACTTCTCAAAGGTTTGATCTTTAGTTGATAGAAATAGGGTTCAAATGAAACAAGAGTAATCATCAACATTAACCAGAACGAGACGCTTACTTCCATGACTCATCACACTCATTGGTCCACATAAATCCATATGAAACAATTCAAAAGGTCATGAGGTACTTACAATGTTTTTAAGCTTAAATGTTGTCCTAACATGTTTCCCTTTTGCACATGTATCACTTACTTTGTCATTTTGGCATTTTATTTTTGGAAGACCAATTACCAAATATTCATTAATCAACTTGTTCAACAAAGTCATGCTTGCATGCCCTAGTTTGCAATGCCATAAAGTGGGATCATCACTTAAAATCTTTAAACAAGTAAGGTTGTTTTCTGAACGAGAATCCATATGAACACTATAGACATTGTTGTGTCATTTTTCTTCTAGCATAGTTTCACCAGTTTCGTTATTCAATATCTTACACTTTGTTATGGTGAATTTAACTTTGTTTCCACTGTTACATAGTTGTGAAATGCTAAGAAGATTATGTTTTAAACCCTTCACATGATACACATTATCGATGGAGTGGTTTAGTGACTTACCAATTTTACCTATGCCAATTATCTTACCTTTCTTATCGTCACCAAATGTCACACTTCCACAATGGTAGGTCGTCAATGAGAGAAAATTTGATTCACTTCCCATCATATGTCATGAGCAAC
>JAOWBR010184421.1:0-10493 GCA_028571145.1 Dionaea muscipula | reverse complement strand
CCAGGAGGACTAAGAGAGAATAACATGAGGATTGCATCCCTTGTTCTGCCCCCAACAAAAAAAAGGTTTGTCACGCTAGTGATGCCACCCTCCTCCCATCCCACCCTGACCACCAAGCCATTGCCTCTTTTTTTTTTGGGTCCTTGAAGTCTAACTTCGTCTGGGAGTTTTAAATCATTATTTTGTAATTGTTTCTTTTAACTTCTATATTATGCTAATTGTGTACTAGCTACATAATAGATGCTTCACTTAGCAAAATAAGCAATTGTTCTTTCAAGTTCTGCCGTAATAATAATGCCTTTAATATGGGATTTACCTTCTCTTTGAACTTTTTCTTTCTTTTTTGCATCTCACTTTAAGGTTTGCACCTCAGCCTTGTGCCTAGATCCCAAGGACCCTTTGCGCCTGAGTTTTCCTCTTATCCTCTCTATTAAGAGAGAACTTAGTTCGATATTCGTTGGAACTTGGTTAGGTCTGCTGTTTGTTAGAGACATGGTTAGAGGGTTACCGTGTTAGTTTATAACCTCTGTCTATATCAATGTCGCATGGAACTTCGATAGAAATCGTATCTTTCAACGCCTAGATAGATGTAGTCGCAGGGGCTAATGGCTAGAAGCTTCGGTATTAGATCATTTTTAGTACTATTTTTATTGCTAATTTTTAGCACCTGTTCTGGTTTTACACCAGCAATCACTGCTTTCAGAACCTGTCACTGGGATATCTAATTACATGATGATTCCTTAAGATACTGAAAGAGAGATTTCAGATTGAAAAAGTTATTTAGACTCTAGGGTCTAGGGGAAAAGGATAAACTAATTTCCAATTGAAATTGGGGACCTATAGTTAGAAGAGCTCAAGGACATGATGTATGTTGTCATTTCACAATCAATTAACAATTATGTTCTTTTTTTACAGATGTGCTTGAAAATCCTATTCCTCTTTCTCCACAATGGCTTCTATCAAAGCCAGGGGAGAGCAAGGCTGTGATGGCACCTGGGGTTTGTATTCTTTATTTCTTTCACTGTTTTATCTTCCTCCTAGCTGATATGATGCATTTAACCCTTGGCTCAGCTCGTATATCGCTTTCTGGCTTTGAAACTTGAGGGGCTGTTCAGTTTGTCTGTTTTCAGTTTTTAGTTTTCTGTTTTCAGTAAAAACAGAAAACGTATTTGGTTTATAATTTACAATTTGTAATTTATAATTTATAATTTATCAGACCTTGAGCGTTTTTTGTATTTTGAATGTTTTGAGAATTTCTGACGAAAATACAGAAAACAACTTTTTATCGTTTTCCGCATTTTGAAGATTTGAAATTGAAAACTGTTTTCTGTTTTCAGAAAACAGAAAATTCAAACCAAACGTATTTTCTGTTTTCTGCAAAACAGAAAACACAAAAAACAGAAAACTGTCCAAACCAAACAGGGCCTGAGTGTTTTCTTGCTATCTTTTTGATTCAGGAAATTCAAGTAAGTACATATGGTTTCGCCAATCGCCCAGAAGTCATAAAGTCTCCCAGACATTGGGAGGAACATGAAAACCAGAAGAAAAAGGATGTCTTCCGGCCAACTTTTATTGATTCAGAATCTGGCCGGCGTGACCGCTGGCGTGATGAAGAGCGAGACACCAATCTTTCTATCCGTAGGGATCGTTGGAGGGAGGGTGATAAAGAGCTCAGTGACAACAAGAGGGATCGTTGGGTAGATAACTCTTCTGCTGGACGCTTTGGTGAAGCACGCCATCCGTCATCTGACCGTCGGTCAGAAAATAAGGACATAAATCCTGATCAACGCCGTGAGAGCAAATGGAATACACGCTGGGGACCTAATGGTAAGGAGGTGGATAAGTGGTTTGACAATAGCAAACATGGTGATGACTCCCATGATAAAGGTTTGTCCCATGTGACAAATCATGGGAAGGATGACAAGGGCGTTAATTATTATAGGCCATGGAGATCTAACTCCTCACAGAGTCGAGGGAAAATGGAGTCTCTGCATCATCAAACTCAGATGCCGAGCAAGGAAGGTCCTTTGTTTCCCTATGGGCGAGGCCGTGGAGATAGTGCTCTGCCTACCTTTTCAGTTGGCCGTGGAAGAGTTGGCTTCCTTGCTAGTTCTGCAGATAACATTTCTGCTCATTCTCAACCTATAGGCTTTGTTTTTGAGAAAGGTGATATTGGGAATGGAGATCCTTCCCCATTCAAGTATAGTAGGACGAAGTTGCTTGATGTATACAGGGCAACTGATATGAGATCTATGAATAAACTGTTGGATGGGTTTGTACAAGTGCCCTCCATTACCCAAGTAGAATATTCAGAACCTCTGGCGCTTTGTGCTCCGTCAGCTGAAGAATCGGTAAACCGTTTCTTTGCTTCCAAACTATTTCTTTGCTTCCCTTGTCTTCCTTGATCGTATACATAGGTCTCACTGTATGTAATGTGGTCAGTATATTCTGAAAGGAATTGACAAAGGGGAGATAGTGACCAGTGGTGCCCTTCAGATCTCTAAAGATGGATCTAATGATCGAAGCTCGATGGATATTCTGCAATCAAGACGGATAAGACTTGGTATTCACCTTGAGGCTTCCCTTTGTCATTGGAGTGTATGCAAATATTACTGTTGGCTAATATTTGTTGAGTCTTGCTTTGTGTACGCAGGCAGCAAAGATGATTTACCTTTTCCCACTGGTGACACCAATGATAGTGCTGACAATTTTAGAGCTCCTTACAACAATTTCTCTACAGGCTCTCCCAACCAAAAGCAGATCAACTCTTATTTATCAAGTGCAAAGGTGGACTCCTTCAACGGTCGGACAAAGTATACTAATAGTAAGTGCAATGTGGATTCGAGGTTACTGTGTGTGTTTTCTTGCTGTTTATGGTTTAGAAGATGATACATAGTGAATACAATGATATGTGGAACAAGCTTTTTGTCCCCATCTTTCTAATAAATGGACGATCTCTTGTCTGTTTTTATTTGTAGTTGGATGGGGAATATATTAAATCAGGGTAACACCACCTTAACAAAGTTGAGAATATTTGTCTTGTCAACGTCAGATAACTAATAAAGATGGAACTTCATTTGCAATTTGTGGTAAACCTTGTAGTGTTGCTACTCTTTCCCTACTTTAAGAGGTAAATTGCCTAGTAATAACTTTCTTGTCTCTACTGTCAGCCTCTAGAGCTGATGGATCTTTTAATACGGTGGATGAAGTGCACATAACCACGGAATCTGACATCAACGAAAGTGCTTCTGTTCGATCTGGAACTCCATGGTGGTCAAGTTCAGTCTGTGATCATGCTCCAACACGTGATGGGTTTCATGTTACGGTGGATTTGCATGACAGGATCTCTGATACATCCTGGCCGCAGGCACATCACCCTAATAATGAGTGGAAAAGTGAGGGTGATGATCCATCTTATTCTCATAATGAACACAAGTGGCAAGCTGGTCAGGATCATATTAGCAGAAGACAGTCATCTCTGGTCCCTGATAAGGGACAGGAACCCAGAAAAGTATTGCAGCCTTCTCCAGATAATTTACTTCTCTTTTATAAAGATCCTCAAGGTGAAGTCCGAGGCCCTTTTTCTGGAGGTGACATTGTTGGTTGGTTCGAGTCTGGGTACTTTGGCATAGATTTGCAAGTTCGTTTGGCCAATGCTTCTAATGACGTGCCATTCTCTTCACTTGGTGATGTGATGCCCCATTTGCGAACAAAAGCAAGGCCACCTCCTGGGTTTACTGCAGCTAGACAAAATGAACTGCCAGATGTATCTGGTAGGGTGAATGCCACTAACTTTGGGAATGTGCTTGCTAGTACAAGTGGCATTGATGTCGTGAGGAATGAACAGAGATATGGTTCGCCTTCAGAGGCTGAGAACAAATTCTTGGAGTTGCTGATGTCTGCTAATATGTGCAGCTCCCCTCTTGAGAGATTTGCTTTGTCGGAAGGTTTGCTACTTGAATAGATGCTCGTGAAATGTAATGTCGTTTGGCCTTGTCAGGGTTTGTTCATTTTTGTGTCTTTTTGTATATTGTAGGTCCACAAGGATATTTTGCGCATAACTCTGGTAGCATGCCCCCTTTGGGAATGGAAAGTGCTGATGCCCTTAACCTTTTGACCAAGAGAATGATTGTTGAACAGCAGAGATCATTGCCTAATCCTTACTCATATTGGCCAGCAATAGATGCCGCATCTGTAGGCCCCACCCCCGTCATAATTCATGACTCTTCTATGCCACAAGCTAATCTCCTGCCGATGATGGCTGAGTTATCTCGTCAACCTTTTCATCCTCAGAATGCGGACATAATGACTATGCTTCAGGGATTATCTGTCGGTTCTTCTTCTGGCATTAATGGAGTTGCTGGGTGGCAGAATTTGCCTGCTCAAGGAGGGTCAGATCCATATAAAGATAAAATTGAGATACATCAGGGCCAGAGTTTACCTCAACCATCATTACCCCAGCAGAGGTTCCACCTACAGCAGTCGCCCACAGCAAACCTGATGGCTCAAATGGTAGATAATTCCTCTAGCATGCTTACCTTTGAAAAGCTGCTTTCTTCTGGTCTCTCACAGGACCCACAAATAATGAATTTGCTTCTGCAGCAGCATTTATTACAACTGCAATCTCAGGCACCAATTCCAGTACAACAAACATTAGTGGAAAAGATCTTGTTGCTTCAGCAGCAACAGAAACAAGAGGAGCAGCAACAGCTTCTGCGAGAACCACAGCAATTGCTCGCCCAAGTTCTTGCAGAATCTTTGCAGCCTCAACGACTTAGGGAGCCATCTTATGCACATTTACATTCTGCTGGAATCCCAGTTACAAATGGTGTTTTGGTGCAACCACAGCCTCCGCTGTCACACCAGATGTTTCAAGTTGGTTCTCATGTTCCCGTCTCAAGCGTACAGGAGGATAGCATCGTTAACCTTCCAAATGTGCTTCCACAAGTTGTCCATGATGCTGATCACACAGTGAGTTCTGATGTCTCCTCTTTGCCCTTACCACATCAAATATTCAGGGGCCATCAGAGAAGTTGCGCTGCTGTGCCTGATGGAGGTGATGAAATGAGGATGAGTGATTCATCTTTCCTGTCGGCAATGCACGTGTATCAGCCAACACCAGAGGTAATAGAAAAATGTTCACATGACCCTTCATTAGTTAGAGGTATCATTCCTTCAGAAGGCTATTTGCCACAAACCATACAGCTAGCGCAGAGCAATTTTAAAACTGAGGACTCTGCTTCAACCACAGGCTGTAAGATGAGTGCAACTTCTATTCCTTCAGGATCCTCTCTCACCAAACAATCCGTGGCCAAATCTGAGGATGAGAACTTATTGCCTAAACAAGCACATGAAGCCAAGGCTCTTCCTGGTGCTGTAGAGCCCCTTCATATTGAAGAGCAAAAAAGTGATGATCTTCATGTAGTGAAAGAACCGCTAAAAACTGCTCAATCTCATGATGCTAAAAAGGGTCTTGAGAAGCGGTCAAGAAAGAACAAGTCTTCCAAGGTTCAACCGACATCTGACCTGACGAAGGAGATACCAAGGATAGCAACCTCACATCTACTAAATGAATCTGAAAATAGAGGAACAGATACTCGGGCCATAAAGTCGGAAGTGTTGTGCATTGATGCTGGAGGAGTACTTGGTGAAAGATCAATGGAAAAAACAAATGAAGCTCTGGATTCCAGGGAAGTTAAAAATTCTTTATCCAGAGGTTTGTCTGGGGGTGTGAATGTGGGGGCCAAGTCACTTGTTAAAATTCAGGAGGAAGAGCAGAAGAAAACACAAACAGAAATTCTCTCTCCACCACAGCAACAGGCAACAACTTTGGTTAACTCAATTAGCTTGTCAACTCAGGCTGGAATTCTCGACACTTCAGAACTTAATGTAGCTAGAGATATTCTTAAGGATGGTTTTAATGATGGGATGAATAATGAGAATCCAAAAAGCAAGAAAAGCCAACTGCATGACCTCTTGGCACGAGAAGTCTTAGTGAAATCTGGCGGTAGAGAAATTGAGGTTCCTGAAGCTGTTACTGTGCTCCCATCACTGTTAGTTGCAGGCACTTTATCAGATTCAATTAATGATGGCAACTTCATTGAGGCCAAAGATACCAAAAAAGGACGCAAGAAAGCTGCAAAAGCTAAAGGTGCTGGACATAAGGTTGCGGCTCCTGCTTACTCCACTGATGTGATAACTGGGTCCAGTCCTGCTGTTAAAGGCAAAAATTCCAGGCAACAGTCAGAGAAGGAGTTCTTACCTGCTCCTCCGGTGGGTCCATCATTTGGTGATTTCATTCCTTGGAAGGGAGAGGCCACCAGCCCTTCACCGGCTCCTGCATGGTCGACGGACTCTGGAAAGTTTCCTAAACCCACATATTTGAGAGACATCCTGAAAGAACAGGAGAAAAAATTTGCTTCTCCTCAACCTCATGTTCAGATGCCAATTCCTGAAAAATCCCAATCTGGTCAGGCCACACATGCAGGGTCATGGCCACTTTCTTCCTCATCCCCTTCAAAGACAGTCTCTCCAAGTCAGATGAGCTCCAATACCTCTTCCCAATTGAAGCATAAAGGAGATGATGATTTTTTTTGGGGTCCTCTTGATCAATCAAAGCAAGGATCCAAACAGTACGCCTTCTTTTTTCTGCAATACAGTTGCTTATTGCTAAGTCTATTATAATTCATTTGCTAGTTCTCTGTCAACACAGCTTGTAACCCTATAGAAGTGACATTTCCTCTCTACATATGAAAACTGAAAGAAACCGGAAACCTATATTCCTTTTTTTTTTTTTTTTGGACTTGGAGAGGGGGAGATGGAGAAGGGGACGGGGGAACAAAGAAAGGGAAATAGGAAAGCATATGCTACTGTGGATGGTTTGTCCTTGAAGCTAGCCCATCTTGTTTCATTAAGCTCTCTGAGTTGATGTTAGGAGTTCTTTGGTGGGTCTGTGGCAGTGGTGATTTATTCCATATTCCAACACTGCAGGTTGCTGAAATTTAGACATTGTCAGTCTGTTTATGTTCCATCTACTTATGTGTCATCATTGATGACATCCATCGTGGACGAGCCAACTAGGAACTCAATGTAGTTCACTTGTTATCAGAAAAATTTTGAGTTCTCGGTCAAATGCAATAATGCCAGAGTTCCCTATCAAAAACTTGTTCTCTATTTTAGTAGTTTCTTTCTTGAAATTGCCTTTCTCCTGTATTTGCCGCTACTCCTTGTAATGCAGTCTCTTTCTGATGTAGTGGTTCCATGGCTAGTCTTTGTTATAACTTGGACTTGAGTATGACTAATATAGAATGTCATTCGGTATGACATTCTATATTAGTCAGCCTCGTAAAAATTGCCGATTGTTGCTATTACAGTTTTCAATAAATTATGTTGTTACTATGAGCTTTTTTTTCCCAATAAATTATATCCTGTAGTAACTCCTGTTGAGGCTTGTGGAAAAGCATATTTATCATCTCCTCCCTTCCTGACTCACTCTTTCAATACAGGGTAGATTCTCCCCAGCTGGGAAACAGTGGCAGTGGGCGAGCCAAAACAACACCTGTGAAGGGATCTCCAGGAGCTTCCTCGGGCTTGCTTGGGAGTCGGAAGTCAGTTGGTGGCATGAATGTGGAATCTTCATCCTTATCAGCAGCTGGCCAATCATCCTTGAAAAGCAAAAGAGATGCAAATATGAAGTTTTCAGGTAAAACCCATAGTCTGGTTGTGCTTTAACACAGCAAAAATAACAAATCGAATCACTTTAACGTATCGTAAAGTTTTCATTTTTGCCTAAATCGCCAGCTTTTGGAACTTGATTTGTCTGTTTTCTACTGTGCAGAGGCCATGGACTTTAGGGATTGGTGTGAGAATGAATCTGTCAGGCTCACTGGGGACAGAGGTATTATAGGATAGTGTTTCTTGCATATTATTTGAACTATTGAAGAACACTTGCTGCTTGTCTTAGTTGATTGAACAAAAACAGAGAAAAGCTGTATTGTTTTCATGGAAAAGCTTGATGTTTCTCTAGCACTTAATCTCTTTATGCTTACATTCTTGCAGTCTACAGAAATGTATAAGACATGAACTACCACTCAATTTGCTTGCATGTTCTTGCTGATTCTATTGGCAGGTTCAATTCTCTCCAGTTTTCTATGCGATTAGCTTCAGTGTAATTTCATTCCATGCATTACAACTGAAAATGATTATCTTCAGGTAGCAAACACGATTTGACCTGCTATGGGAATTGAGGCATTGAAATACATCAGCTGTACAGCCCAGGCATGTTTCATTGCCTCACCTTTTTTTATTTCTTTCTTGTAATTGGTATGTGAAAATCAAAGTGTAATTCCAATCCATGCCGGCAAATTTTCCCTTCATGATAACCTTGTTAAAAGCTTTATTAGAACAACTATGTACCAACTGATTTTATAGTGTGATTTCTGTGGGTAAGGATGTTGAATCATTCTCTGACTGATTTCTATTATATCCTTCTCTTTTCCAGGTACTAGCATGCTGAACTTTATGGTCGAAGCATGATTTTACTCTAGACAGATGTGACTCTTCTTTCCAGAGTTTGCATGGTGTTTTGAAGAATTGTGTAGCTTCTTACATCGAGGATTGAAATATGAAGTTTTGATGCTATTATGTATCTTGTTGCAATATTGATCATGGCTTTTTAGAATTGTATTGGAAATTATGAACTGCTTTGTTGGTTTGTAATCTGGCTTTTCAGAATTTTACTAAGCATCTAAAGTTGTGATACAGGTTATACTAAATCTTCTAATCACAGTAAGAAAGGGGATTGAAAAGAAATGATTGATTCATAGTCCATGTAACCACAAGGAGGGTTATATGTAAATGCAATGTTGTTTCTGTTGGCTATGGTGTCTGTACTGCAGGATACGTGGAACATGTGCTAAAGCTCACAGTTGAAAGCAATGAAAATCAGACTAATGAGTTTGGATTAGAGTCATGCTTACTTTATCTTTTGAGATAACTGATTCCTTTGGTAATGACGGAGCCCATGAAATCCTTAATCGGTGAAATGCAAAAAAGTTCTTCTCACAATATTGAAATTGTAATTACATCTATGATGATCAGTAAATCTTCGAGAGTTGGTAACACAGTTTCTTTCTTCATTTGCTTTATGAATTGTCACCAAAATCTTAACTGGTTTTATTTTTGATAGAAAGTTGAATCTGAAATTTCAAGTTCAACTGCACCCCACCTCGCCCCATTTAATAAGTCCACATGAGAAAAGTGTTCGAGCTGCTGGTACACTTTATCCTTTATTTAGGGTAATATGGCCAACCTGCTATCTGTTGTCGAATAAGCCATGTTACAGTTTCTACATGCATACATGTAACATTCTGGTACTTCATGAATAAATCTCTAATACTTCAAATTGCACGTTATCTGGTACTACGGTGAAACTACTATACTTTCTCATCCAGTGTAGTTATTTAGTGATAACAGACAGGATGTGGGCAAGACTCTTGTCCTCAACAAACCAGCCAAGTTTTATGAATCGTGCAGAGATGAACAGCACAGTTCAATTGAATAAAAAAACTCATGAAATCGGTGCTTTTTCTGTCAAAAGCGCTAATTTTATAATATTTTGCCAGTATGTTCTTAAAAATACAACCAAATTTCCCTAACTTCATAATCATTATCAACTTCAATGACAAGAGTCAGAATGATCCGGCATCTGTTGGTGATTTAAAGGATCCGATCTGCCTACTCACCTATCGAGGTCCTTGCTGCTAGTAAAATTGGATCAATCCTGAAACACTGGGCATAAAAAGAAATCAGAATCGTATCAAAGGAAAGATATAACAGACAAATAATTCGAACCCTAACTTCAATTTTTTTGGTTGAGATTGAAAGAAACAATAGATAAATAGATAATAATTCGAACACCACTGTCAATTTTTAGTTGAAACCCTAAAATAATGATCAATAGCATATTTACATATACAGGCTGCACAGACCAAACACAAAACCGGTGTACAAGATTCTCGTACCTCTTGTTGTGAAATTTCAACTTCTATTGCGAGATTTTGGCTTCAATTTCAACTTCTATTGCGAGTTGGGAGCTGAGCGGAGATGGGGCTGAGATCGATTTTGTCTGCAACGGCGGTGGTTGAGATCGGCGACGGCTGGGCTGACGACGTCGACGGCGGTGGTTGAGCTCGACGGCGGCGGGGCTGACGGTGGTTGAGATCGTTCGGGTGGCTGGGAGCTGGGGGAGTCCGATGTTCAAGCTCTCCAGATTTGATTAGGGATTAGATTTGATTTGGTTAGGTTTAGGGTTTAGATTAGATTGTATTAGGTTGTTTTAATTAGGTTTAGTTTGTTTTAATCTGGAGCGTTGATTTTGTTTCAATCGGACGGTTCTGGTCAGGCCTCCGAATAAGGGCGATTTTTGGGCCTCCATATAACCGTCCCGTATATTAATATATATATATATACGGTGGGGTTATATGTACACTTGT
>JAOWBR010184400.1:0-10493 GCA_028571145.1 Dionaea muscipula | reverse complement strand
TGCGATGCAAAAAGTAGCAAAATGGCTACGTAAAACCGTAAATCACTATTCACGAAAGTACTATTCACCGAAAAACTAAAAATCTCTAAAATGATATAATTGATATAAATAAGCATAAATCAACATCAAAATGGATATAAAAGTGCGGGATGTAACAATGTACCCATTGGATCCATAGGGAATTTTTATCACGGTGGATGTTCCATACATTTGCAAATAAAAGAGCTCGGTTCCAAGTCGCTAAATGGAAAAAGCCGAGTCCTCCTTCCCTCTTTGGTGCTGACAGTGCTTCCCATGAAGCAGGGGGATTCTTTACATTTGCCCCAAATAAAAAGCATTTGCACATTCTTATAATAGCATCAATAACACTTGATGGGATCGGAAAAAGGGATAACCAAAAACAATCGACACCTTGTATAACTGATTTTATCAATTCCAACCGACCCGCATTAGAGAGAGTTTTGCGGAGCCAACCTTCTATATAAGTGCCAATTCTATCAAGGAGTGGCCGGAAATGAATATAAGTGATCCGTGAAGCTGCGAGCGGAACACCAAGATATTTTAACGGGAATGTGTCTTGGGTGAAGCCCGAAATATAGAGAAATTCCGCAGCCAGTTCATCAGTAATGCCAGCCGCATAGAATTTAGATTTTGCCATGCTAACTGATAATCCAGATCGACCAGTGAATACCCGAAGGCATTCCAGTACCATGTTCATCGATTGTATGTCAGCTCGGGTGAGAATAATTAGATCATCCGCAAAGGCCAAGTGAGTGATGTTGAGATCCTTGTATTTCGGGTGCAAGGAAAATCCCGAGCATGATGGGAGCCGCTGCAGATGTCTAGAAAGAAATTCAAGACAAATGACAAAGAGGTATGGTGAGAGGGGATCACCTTGACGCAAGCCTCTTTTGCCCTTGAAAAAGCCGAACATTTGCCCATTCAGTGAAATAGAATAAGTCACCGTTGACACGCAAAGCACAATCCAATGACAAAACTGTGGAGGAAACTGAAGGCATTGAAGCATATCCACGAGAAAAGTCCACTCCACCGAATCATATGCTTTCCGGAGGTCGATTTGAAAAAAAAACACCTTGGCGAGATTCGCTTCCTAGTATATTGTCTAAGGAGTTCTTGAACTAAGAAAATGTTATCTCGCATCAATCTTTCCCGTATGAATGCCGCTTGACAAGGGGCGATAAGCTGCTCAAGAATAGGGGACAACCGGCTAGCCAGTATCTTTGCGATGATTTTATAGATGACATTGCAGCACGCAATCGGTTGAAAGTCCTCCACCTGATTGGCATTGGCGTGTTTCGGTATAAGAACAAGTAATGCATGATTAAGTTGTCGGAGAAGCTGTCCCGATATGAAGAATTCCCTTACTGCAGCACATACATCCTGGTCAATAATCGGCCATGTCTTTTTGAAGAAGCCTGAGGAGTAGCCATATGGGCCGGGAGCTTTATTGTCTCCTATACTCCAAAGAGCTGATTTTATCTCCTCATCGGTAATAGGAGAGCAGAGAAGTAGTTGGTCATCTGGAGAAACAAGTCGGCCGGAGGTAATACATGACCAATCACCTTGTGCAACCGGTGAAGAGGAGCCGAGAAGATTTTGAAAGAACCGGGAAAATTCCTGCCCCATTTCATAAACAGAGTTCGTGGGTGAGCCATCACTTTTAATAATCGAAACAAATTGGCCTCTAGTTGCCTGCTTTCGGATCACCCCATGGAAAAAAGAGGAGCTACGATCACTATTTTTAAAATAGTGAGTCTTAGCTTTCTGTGAGAGATAAGATAGCTCGGCCTCGGCAAGCCAAGTTCCCCGCTGTTTTAGTCTAATAACTGTATCCCTCAGCTCTGGGTTATTCGGGTCACAGCTCATAGCTGTTATTGCCTCTTCAAGATCAGATTTTGCACGTTTGACGCGAGTGGAGATGTGAGAAAAGTGTTGTTCATTTAGGGCTTTTAAGTCCGTTTTCAGCAGCTTTAATCTTCGACTAAGGCAGTATTGGTTGGTACCATGGATTGGCTCTGTCCATCGCCCTTGCACAATTGTCCCAAAGTTTTCATGAAGTCCCCACATATTTAAGAATTTGAATGGTCTCGGGCTAAGAATTCTTGAAGGAAAACAGCTGATAGTACATGTTGAATGATCAGAAAAAAGCCCTAATGGGTGGAAAGTAACAGCGGTATTGGGATCCAAAGAAAACCAATCTTGATTTGCCATAACGCGGTCCAGTTTGCACCAAGTCCGGTGATTTGTCTATGTATAACGATTACCCACATTGGGTATATCGACCATGCCCGTCTCATGTTTAAACCGATGAATATCCGTAGTTTCATATGCATGGACCGGAGCCCCATTTAATTGATCATCAGGATCACACACATTATTGAGATCACCTAGGAGCATCCAGGGCATAGGGCCTGCTTTGCCAAGATCAATAAGAGAATCCCATAGTTGTCGGCGATTAACAACTGAATATAATCCATATGCAACCGAGTGCAAAAATATTTTGCCCGTTGTGCGGCAGGAGATCCGGTAATGAATAAGCTGATCAGAGCAAAATAAGGTGTCCAACCGAGCCGTATGGGAGTTCCAAAAGAGCAAAATTCTTCCTGCAGGATGCATATCAAAATTAGAGGTATACTCCCATTGTTGAAAACCTTTTTCCATGATGCCATCAAGATTGGATGATGCAAGTTTGGTTTCAAGTAGGGCAAATACATCAATATTATTGACTCGAAGGAATCGTTGGACTTCTTTTTGTTTGAGAGTTTTATTAAACCCTCGAATATTCCAAAATGCCAAAATCATGAGACAAAAGGAAAAGATTAGGATCAAGAAGAGGGTAAGTCCTCTGGCTTGTCTTGATGGTGTTCCGGATTCTTCTGTGAACGAAGATTTCTTTTATGGCCTTTGCTCTACACCTGTTGAAACCCGTCTCGTTCAAGTCTAGGCTGATCTGATGTCGATGGATCACACTGAGAGTCCTTCGGGCAAGGATGATTCTGGCCAGAATCTAGCTGAAGGTTCGAGCATGTAGCAATAGTATCTGTGCAACGTTGAGACTCCTGGACCCCATTTAAAAGAGGGTCAGAGGAGGGGAGAGGATCCTGGCCAATGCCATTCAAGTCCCCTGATGTTGTATCAATCTTCTGGGTTGATTGATCCCTAACTGGAACTCGTTTCCAGGTAGTATTCTTTGCTCGACGTTTTGGACGCCATACATGATGAGTAGAATGCAAATTAGGAGGATGGTCACCTTGTGGTTGAGTGCATTTCACCTCTGAATGGCTGATAGACCAACATTTTTTACAAGATTGCGGTCGTTTTTCATATCGAATCTGTTGAGTATGCATGTGATTGCCCGGTAATTTAATGGACAGCTCCGTGACGATATCCTGAGCAAGATCAATCTCAACCAGAATTCGGGCATAGGAAACACGCTCCATCGTGTGAGTCAGTTTGTCCGACATTATCGGAGTGCCAATCTGTGAACCCAGTACTTCAAGAAATTCACGACGCATCAATTGCAAGGGGATATTGGGGAAGATCACCCAAACTGGCATAAGGCTACGTCCTGCTCTGGAGAAGTCAAAAAATGGGGGCATTTTCCGAATTATCAAAATCTGACCATGTAGAACGATGGGACCCTGTTGTAGTACATGGAGCAGTTGGTTCTCCTCAGGAAATCTAAAGATAATCCATCCACTGCTATGCAAACAAAATGTAATACCCGGATACCAACTATCACAAAGTCGCCTTAAGGCTACGACCCCTGGAAAGTTCCCAAAAAAGTAGCCAATCATACAAAATGGGGCTTCAAAAAGGAAATCAACAGCCACCGATGCATCTGAAAAATCTAGACAACCATTTACAGGCTGAACATCAACTTTTTTGAGCATAAAATCGGCAAGAGGCTTACGATTATTAGCAAAAAGATGACTCCAATTGCCCTTGAAGTTGCCCCTGTCACTCGAATCTGGCTGTGCTTGCTGCTGAGATGGCGAGGGGTTGGGCCGATCATTCTCAGCTACAGGAGAGCTGTTCAATGGAGCTCGATTCTGAATCATCTCGTCACATGCAAATAGGGTTTCCGAGACCCCTTCAAATGGCAGTAAAATAGCCCGCTGAGTCAAAATCGTGCCCGAAGGAGCTGTGCCGTCTGGAGGGGGGGCAATCGGGTCCAGTTGGAGGGCAAAATCATCATGGACCTCATCCTCCATGGCTGAAATCGAGGAAGATGATGCATCACACTGTGAGATTACTGTAGACTCTTCGGCATCAGGTTTTCCTTCAAGAGTCTCCAGCGGGAAGAGATTTGAGCAGCTCGATTTGGCCTTGGCCTTAGCCTTGGCCCTCCCCATGAAAGAGGAAAGACAGGAGAGTAGAGCAGGAGGTCACCGGAATCTTACCTGGAGGGAATGGTCAGGCCCCAGGCGATGCACGCCAGATTTCTGTGTCGCCAGAGCCTCCTTTGTGCATACTCAACATACGCCTCTTTAGTTTGCGAATTCTTGATTGTTTGGCTAGTGACTAGTGAGGTTGATGCTGCTGCAATGGAGCAGCAAGGAATGAATCTCATCGTACGCTAGTTATTTATTAGCAATAGTTAGCAGCTCTTCCCTCTAGAGCATGAATCAGGTACCGGAGATGTGTGAAGATTGTTAAATTAGAATGTAGTGTTGTAGCCAAAACCTTATACTCGATAAGATAAGCGGACAATGATTCGTTTGAGCAAGATTGGCTAGTGACTAGTGAGGTTGATGCTGCTGCAATGGATCAGCAAGGAATGAATCTCATCGTACGCTGGTTATTTATTAGCAATAGTTAGCAGGGCTTTCCCTCTAGAGCATGAAACAGGTACTGGAGATGTGTGAAGATTGATGACTGTAAGGTAAATGTAAATTGGATGAAGATTGTGTTGACAAGGCGTCTTTGCCAAAGCCTTCGCCTCGCTGTTGTTGGGCGTTGCCGCTGTTGGGCATTGAGTTTAAGGCTTGGATGATTGACTAGCTTGGGAAATTTAGCTGGGCGTTGGGCGTTGGGCGTTGGATTTACATGACCCCCAACACATGTTGGGCGTTGGATTTACATGACCCCCAACACATGTTGGATTTCCATGGCCCCCAGCGTATATTGGGCGTATATATGGCCACCAGCTATAGTAATATATAAACTGCCAGGATCCATAAATATGCTTATTTTGACATGATTTTTGACATGCCTATAATCTGGAATGTTTTGAGACGATCCGAAATATTGGATGCATTTGAAATGTGTTTTTGAGGATATACATGTGAAATCGTCGAAAAAAAATACCGGGAAGGGTTTCATCCGGATATTTTCGGGCCGAATTTAGCAGACTGCTTGAGGAACATCAACAGACTGCTTGAGGAACGTTTGGAGATATCTATTTGGTAGTGGCATATCTATATATGTCTTATGGTTGTGAATAGAAATCCATGTCTAAAATAACCACAATGGCCTGCTATTGCGACCCCAGGGTTTGACTGAATCGGTCATGAAAGTAGTTTTCATAGGCTAGCGCTGAAGCTACTTGTGCATGACCCTTGCTAGACAACACAACACTAAACCATTGTGAACGAGTCTGCCACTTCTCACCGGTGAGCTGCTACATAATGTTATTTGCCAATGAGAGCTATTTCTCTACTTTAATCACAATAGATATGATCCACAATCCTGACTGTTGTAGTTTAGTTGGCCAATTCTAAGAGCAATATGCCGATTGCTTTTAAGAGTCAGTTAGGATCACTGGGAGGGTTGTATGAATGCCAAGTTTGTTTCATTTCATAAAAGTAGTGGCCAGGCTGGTTTTTATTACAAACATCAAGAGAATGTAGACTACATCAACGTGTCCTTACTAGGAATCCCTCCCTGTGGAGTTTGATATTATTCTCATATTGTGCAAATTTATGCTATTGTCCCCTGCCCCTGGGCCCTGACACATCATCGTGAGGAGAGGAAAATCATGGTCTTGTTATATGTTTCAGGGTTTCAGAAAAGTTGATACAGATAGATGGGAATTCGGCAATGAAGATTTTGTGAAGGGCCAACAGCATCTGCTGGCTAATATCAAAAGAAGAAAAAACCCTCCGGGCACAGTTCAGCAGAAGTCTTTGCAGGAGAAAGCTCAGCCTGTGGATGAGTTGAAAGAAGTTGGTAACTCTGACTTGCAAAAAGAAGTGGAGACTCTCAAGAGTGACAAAAATGTGCTTACGCAGGAGTTGGTTAAACTAAGGGAGCGCCAAGCCACCTCCCAAAATAAGCTGCTTGTTCTTCGAGAACGGCTACAAGGGATGGAAAAAAGTCAGCAGCAGATGCTTGCCTTTATAGCCATGGTTGCTCAAAGCCCTGGGTTTCTAGTCCAGCTTTGTCAGCAGAAGGATGGTAACTGGCGGGTTGCTGAAGCAGGGAAGATTACTCCCCTGAGGCGAGAACATGAGGATTGCACAGCTCCTTCTGCTGATAACATGATAGTAAGGTACCCACCGTCATCTGGTGAAGCTAAAAAAGACAAGCTTATGCCATTAAAGGAATCAGATGAATCTATGGAGCATGAGGCCTTTTTTGATGGGGCCAACGAGTTCTTCATGAATATTGATTTTCCCTCTGTGGCGACTGGAGATGATGATATCCAGTCTCTTGAGAATCATGGGCAGATTGTTGTGCCGGAATTTGATCTTAGTCTGTTGGAACAGTATCTTTTAAGTAGTCCAGACCATGAGGACCCTGAAAACACCGACTCACACTCACAGGATGAAGAGTCCGTTGCATCGAGGACCGATATGAACTCAATATCTGCCGATAGAGAATTTAATAATCCCCAATCCACAGAGAAGCTCGAGTATTTACTTGTAGATGCGAGCAATCACCCAAGTGACATGGAAATTCTGACTGCCCAAATGAGGCATTTGTCTCCTGGAAAGACCAGGTAAGATTTTCACAGAAACTGTCCTCATTCCTTTCAATTCCAGCATATCAGCTATGTTAGCCAAAGTTTACCATTCCTTTTTAACTCCTGCCTAATCATATGCATAGAGGAATCTATCTCAAGTTGATTCTTGACTGGTTTCATTAGCTGTACATTTTTTTCATACTAAATGGATTAAACCTTGGACAATGCATAGATAGGATGAATTACTGTGGTGAGAGAGAGAAGAGAGAGAGAGTATGTTGAAGAACAATTGCCCCTTATCCAGTCGTTATAGCTTCAATAATTAAATACAATTCAGAAGATGAACCAAAGATTCAAATTTGAGTAGCTTTTGCATCAGGACTGAAGATTCAAGCTGACAATGAACTGAATATCATACATAAAGAACTTTCACGAGCAAATAATACACTAGGACCTCCTCAATTCACTTATAAAACTAGGACAAGTCAGCCAGAACCTTTCCAGGGACTTTTTCTTCGTGGTATGGTACGAGAGAGAGAGAGAGAGAGAGCTAAGACTAAGCCAGTTGGACAAGCTTTGCCATACCAAAAGCAGCTGCAGAAGCCAGAGCTCCGATTAGGGCAGTTTCGAAAGCACTCCTGAAAGGCTTGTTGCCCGTGAAGCGGCCTTTTACATAACCAAAGATGAGGAGTGCCAACAGTGTGACGATGATGGATACAACGACGGCTTTCTGGACATGTGAAATGAAGATGTATGGACTGAGAGGCACCAGACCACCGATGGCATAGGCAACTGCAATCGTGAATGCGCTTTGCAGTGCTCTTTTAGGATCCGGCTTCTCCAGACCTAGTTCAAACCTACAGTACAATAAGCATGTGCTTTCAAAACCCAATGGATCCATCTAAAGCAAATACAAGTAGTCTTGGTTCAAGATTTATGTGTCAACTTCTCTCTCTTGTAATTCGAAGACGAAAAAGATGATCTATCTCCGTACGAAAAAGCCAAAAAAAAAGATCCATCTTTCCTAACCTCTTAAATGAAAAACAAAGTTAAATTATTTGTATTTTGTAAGAAAGAAAGAAACTATTATGGTGATTAAATGAAAAACAATTAAAAATATGATGTTGCGTGGAAAAAAAATCCCTTCCTTTTACATAGTAAAAAAAAAAAAGTAAATGATTGTTTTGGTTTATTTTGAGTTTTCTGTATATAAAACATATCAAATCAAAAGCAGCCGTCAGCTTTGTTTAGAGAGAATGATAAATTTTGATAAAAAAAAAATAATAAGTTGATTTTATAGCAAAAACAAGATTTTTTTTCTTTTTTTTTCATGTTTTTCGTATTTTGAAGATTTTGTATTCAAAATTGTTTAATTTTAAAAAAGTGAGATACTAATAATGCAGCTGGATGGAATAAAATCACAAATGTGATTCTCTTCAATACACAGAGCAAGTGCGGAATAGTTAAAACCGCTGTCTTCTCTAAACGCCAAAGTTCCCATAGTAATCAATCTACCAATTTGATCTTGAGATACTTCATCATAGAGCGCCAATACTAATAATACTATACCTCTAAAGTCAAAATAGAGTTGCGTTTCATCATTTATTTGATAGAGAGTTTTCAAAATCGTCTCATGGCTAACTAGGCTGAGTGGAACTGGAAAACCAATAGTAAGCCGGTCCACTGGACCAAAAAAGGGTAGAAAATCCTAACGGTTCAGATACCTGATATACAAACTATGAGCAGTGTTATTGTCCTCACGCACACACATAATTGTCCTAGGAGCAGCTGGGACCCTTTTATTTATTTATTTATTTATTGATAATTTAGATGTCCGAACCAGTTTAAGCATATCTCAACTAATTCTGCGGGTTCAATTTTTTGGACGCTTACGGAAAATCAATTAAAAATCGAGATATTGTCTCGTATGTCTATAAGACAACAAGCCGAGACCCATTTATTTTTGGGACACAACTAATTTACTCGACTTAAACCAGAATAGTGTTGCCGACTCTCATTCTAAAAGAAAGCCTGAGAGTATAGACTTGAGGTAACACAACCATAAGTTGTGAGGCCCACAAGTTGTGGGATCCACAGTCACTTGTTGTGAGACCCCAGTCACTTGTTATAAGACCCACAAATTGTGGGATCCACCTTGCTTCTTCATTCCGGCTTCCTTCTTGAAATTTCAAGATTGTAGATCAAAATAAAAAATAAAAAAATAAAAAAAAGCAAGGAGAAAAGAAGTTACTTCATCATGAAATCCAGCCAAGCTTCAGGATTCCTCCTGAGGGCATTAACCACCGGAGCATACTCGTGCGGCTCTATTCCATACCGTGCCAGTATCTCTGCTATTTCTGCCGCCTCTGCATATATAACGAATACATTTATATATTCATTTGATTGTAAACTATAATAAATAATTAAAACCCATAAATTGAAAGAAACAAAAAAAAGAAGAAGAGCAATTAGGGTTTAAATTTAAAGTACCTGTATCGGGAACATCAATGATCTCTTCTTGTTCCCTTTTGAGTTCCCTAGCGTAGTGATCCGCTTCACCCTTTGCCGCAAGAAACCTTTTAATTAAGTCCAACAATCAAATACTCAAAGCATTAATCGGCAAAATTCACGGCAAGAACAGAGCGAAAAAACCGTGGTAGATTGTAACACAGACCCGCCGAGGCCCATGGAGATGGCGCCAGCGGCGACTTCCGCGATTCCAGCAGTGAGGACGATGGAGGAGGAGGCATCGGCGCCAGAGAGGCCGGCGGCGAGGGCGAAGGGGACGGTGAGGCCGTCGGAGACGCCGATGATGATGTCCCGCACGACTTCGCCGGCGGTGAAGTGCTTCTCCGTATGCTGATTCAGCAACGCCTGCTCCGCGTCGGCGGTACCGTTGTTGTTGGCGGCCATTTCTCACTCTCTTCTCCTCCTCCGTGAGGGGGGCGGGATAGATATTATGTGTGGTTTTTATACAGGTCCATGTGGAGGTTGGCGTGAGCCACCCCACAGCCTCTTTCTTTGGAGGGTGGCGTGTGCCCCCCACAGCCTCTTTCTTTGGACAAGAGCGAAAACAGTGGAAAGAAAAGAATAAATAAATAAATAATTCTGTTTTTAAGCCAATTCTGAAAGTTCAAAAAAATTCTGTTTTCTAGCCAATTATTTGGACAAGAACGAAAACAGTGAAAGTTAAAATTTTAAATAAACTTTTTTAGTCAGCGAAAATAGTTTTTGGATTATAATATCTTTTTAAAAATTTTAAAGGCTTGACATAAATAATCGAACTCAAACTCAGGACCTCATGCAACAAGAGTAACAAACCACTTGGATAATTCAAGAATTGTTTTGACAAACTTTGTTGTATTGTATAGAAAAGTTTGGCATAAAATATCACACCATATTAAAAATTATAAGGCTCGATAAGATATGTCATACCACATTAAAAATTATAAAATTTATATTCAAAGACTCGATATAAAGTTTAATATGAGAAAATTATCAAAACTAACCACTTTCGGTTGTCAAAACTCTTTTTTAGCCACCCCATTTCAAAAACTCTTTTCTA
>JAOWBR010184379.1:0-10494 GCA_028571145.1 Dionaea muscipula | reverse complement strand
TCGAAAAATGACTACTTTGTAAAAATATTCAAAGAAGTCGTCTTTTCTAAAAACGACTTCAATGTCGTCTTTAGAAAAGACGACTTCGCACGTAGTTTTGGAAAAATTTTGATCGATACCGTATTTTAAGAATTAATTTATCAAAAAACTGTATTTTTTTCCAAAATTCTGTAATTGAGCAAAAACATGAAAAATCAAGCAATTGAGCAAAAGCATGGGAAGTTCAAGAATTATCAACATTTTGAGAAAATGTCAGGCAATGGACATGCCCAATAACCGAGTCCCTCCTGGGCCTTTTTTTTCCCCCTTGTATGTCTAAGAAAAGGGAAAAGCTTTTTTTGATAGTAGTAGCCAACCAGATCTCAGGAAAAGAAAACCTTCTCCTTGCTTCAGGGTGCAGTGCGGGTGGGGATGGGAATGGGGAAGTTGGGAAAGGGGGAGGAGGGGGAGATTTTAAAGATAAGTTTTTTGACTGATGAGACATATCACACAGCAGCACCAACATGATGCTTCCATAAAATTGCAAGGGGAAACTACCTGTTGCTACATATTCTGGTGCAGTATAACCTCTAGTACCCATCACCCTCGTCGAGACATGAGTTTTGTCTCCGGTAGGGCCATCTCTTGCTAATCCAAAATCAGAAAGCTTTGCATTAAAATCCTACAACATACACGAACCAATCTCTTTAGCACACCATTTAACTGCGTGCATTCATTCAGCAGAAAGCATGTATTGCTGTCAGAGTTTGGAAATGGTAAAAAATTCACATACCAAATCAAGTAGAATGTTGGAAGCCTTCAGATCACGATAAATTACATTGGGATCTAAACTGTGCAAGAAAGCTAACCCTCGAGCAACTCCAACAGCTATGTTCATTCGAGTAGCCCAAGGTATTGGCTGAACCGATTCTGCAAAGGAAAGAATATCATTATGAGGAATCGAGGATTAACTTGAATACCATCGAGGAGGAAGGCAAAAGCCTATTAAAATGGTCATACCAAACCAAGAAAGTGTAATACCATAATGACATTGGTTAAATATATCTTATGAGCTTTCCACCACAAAGTTGAACTTTTGGTAGAGTTGATTCCTTAATATGGTATCAGAGCAGGTATGACTAGAGATGAAGAGATCGAATCTTATAAGCGCGACCCCCATTCTTTTAGCACTTTGCATGAGAAGGGCCAGTGCGTAATCACACTTTAAGCCCAGAGGACATTCAAGTGAAGGGGCGTGTTAAATATATTTTCTAAATATTCTACCACAACATTGACCTTTTGATAGAGTTAATTTCTATTATGAGAATTAAATCTCAGTAGCACGGCATCCTAGTGAACCCTTTTGCCCAGACCTACAAAAGTCGTGGTCAACACTGCAATTGAGAGATTTTTGCATTGTTTGCTTATTAGTAGCTATTTTTTAGTTAGTTTGTAATCTTTCTATTACTGATTTTTATATGGTTGTTATTCCTCAAAATCCTCCTCTTTGGAGTTTGGAGGGGAATTCAGTTATCCAGTTAGTGGCTTTGTATTTAAGGGTCTCAAAGGATTAATAAATGGGCAAGCAAGATTTTCCTCCAACTTAAACCCAATTCTTCACTTCTTCTTGCCAACATAGGGAAAGGAAGGAAGAACCCAAAGAAAATCCCTACTAGTGCTAAGCTCAACAAGGACAATACCCCTCCAGGCCCCATAACTAGATCCCAAACTTGGGTTCTTATCAAATTGGTATCAAAGCCAACAGTTATGGGGGAGAATCACACGTTACAGGACCAGTTTCAAGAGTTCCTGGCGATCTACAAATCAGAACAGGCAGCAGCTCAAGCTCGACAGCAGTAAATCAAGGCCCTTCTGGAGCACCTCACACAAACTTTGCATTCACAGAGAAATGACGGAGAGACCAGCGAAGGAAGCCATACCCAGGTATGCCGTGAAGCTAGAACCCACCAAGAAGGATCCAACGTGAAGGGAGGTAATTTCGTGCCCCGATATACAAAGCTGGACTTCCCATGCTATGATGGTGTTTCTTACCTGTTGGGGTGGCTAAGTTACTGTGATAATTTTTTCCACAATCAACGAACAACGGAAAAAGATCGAGTCTTGCTGGCCTCTTTTCATCTAGACGCACAATTACGGTATTTAAAGCTGAAAGGGGATAGGCCCAACATCTTTTGGGTCGACTTCAAAACCCAATGCAACTTAAGATTTGTGCCACCAATAACGTGTAACAAGTTGGGAGAATTATATAAATTGAGGCAGACACGAACAGTGGAGGCCTACCAGCGCCGATTCGAAGGACTTTCAGCCCAAACAACATCTCTCACTTCAAAACAGGAAAAAGAGATTATTTTTTTTTTAATCTAGTGGTAAAATATATATAAGAAGCTATGCAAATGACAAAGTAATCAATCATGCGTCATGGCTTAAACAATCTCAAGCATGAACTCAAAGTAGTATCCTCAAGAAATGCAGCTATACAACAGTCAGTTCCAAAACCTAGAGTGAGAACTCTATGATGTATGTACGAAAAAACTGGTTAAAACCAGCAAGAAAGAGGCATGACATGGATCACAAGTCAGGAAAAAGAGAATACATGACAAGAAAGACATGCATTTTAATCTTCCTACTAAGCTGTCCGGGTTTGCCACCTTCTCTTAGAACTGCCTAGCAGTCCTGACCATCCAAATGTGATAAATTAAGCTAGCAAAAGCAATTCTCTTTGCCTTAGCTTGTCGTTCGGTTTCTCTGGCCTCTTTGATGATCCATTTGACTGAACTGTTAATAGTAGACATACCTCTTCTCAAATTCAGCCAGACTCTAATCTTATTCCACACAGGATCAGAGAAAGAATAAGCGAAGAAAATATGATGCATGGACTTGGGAAATAGACCACAAAGGGGACAGAGTGTGTCTGTTTGATCAAAAGCTCGTATGTCCTTGGTTAGCAGTTTTCCCTTGACTGCTAGCCACAAAATGAATGAGTGCTTGGGGGTGATACAATTGTTCCACACAATTGTTGGCCAAAGAAGCTTTGTGCCAGTGTCCCGAAAGAAATCATAAGCCTTGCCAATACATAGCTGATCACAAATGCCCCAATGTTGCAATTTGATCTCAACAGTTGCCACTGACCCAAAGTCTTTAAGGATGGCTTCCTTAATCACAAACAATCTCTTCGTCAAGGGGGAAATATCAGGTTTAGGGGATTGATCCCAAATTGGATTCCCGTGAAAATAGACATGATCGATCCATCTTATCCACAATGATTCTTTACTGTTCAGCAAATTCCAGAGTTTGCTAGTGAGGAGTGCCGAGTTCCAATGTTGCAAACTAAGAATGCCAAGTCCACCTCCATCTTTAGGGAGGCAGAGCTCCCTCCATGCCACAAGAGGCCTCTTGGCTTGTCCACCCTAAAGGAAAGCTCGACACAATTGAGTAATCCTATGTTGAACAGCTGCAGGGATGGGAAAAATTGAGAGCCAAAAGTATTCAAACCCTTGAATAATTGATTTAAAAAGCTCAAGTTGCCCCGCATATGATAAAGTTTTGCCTAGCCAAGCATTCGAGTGAGAGGAAATGCAGTTCAAAAGAGGAAGATAATGAACAACCTTCAACCTAGATGTAGCCAAAGGAACTCCAAGATATCTAAAAGGGAGAGTTCCATGCTCAAAGCCCGTGATTTGTAAAGGAGTCTGCAGGACTTCATCTTTTACGCCTGTTGTAAACAAGCAAGATTTGGCAACACTTGCTCGTAGCCCCTAACAGTCACTAAAATGATTCAGACAATTCATGATCTGAGAAACTGAGCCCTCATCACCCCTAGCAAATAAAATCAAGTCATATGCAAAGGCAAGATAGGTGATGTCAAGGGCCTCACATTGAGGGTGAAATCTGAAACATGGATGACACACAAGAGAATTGAGTTTCCTTGATTAGTATTCCATGCATAAAACAAACAAGAATAGGGAAATTGGGTCTCCTTGCCTGAGCCCTCTCATTCCTGCAAAGTGGCCAAAAAGGGAACCATTGATAGAGAAAGAGAAGGAGGTGGTGGACACACACTCCATGATCCAACCGGTGAACTTAGTCGGGAAGTGCAGGCCAACAAGCAAATCTCTCAAAAAGTTCAAGTTGATCAAATCATAGGCCTTCTTGAGATCAATCTTAAGCATACATCTTAGGAAAGATCTCTTTCTGTTATACTTCCTCGGTAGTTGTTGGGCAAGAAAAATGTTCTCCACCATGCTCCTTTTACTAACAAAGGCAGCTTGAGCAGGGCTAACTATGCTCTACAAGACTCTAGACAATCGGATGCCAAGGATCTTGGCAATGACTTTGTAAATCACATTGCAACATGAAATCAGGCAAAAATTCTCAACTCGTGTCACACCTTTGGCCTTCGGGATCAGGGCTACAGCTGTGTGATTGAGTTATCGCAAGAGCTTGCCATTAGTGAAAAATTCATGGATTGCAGCAACGAAGTCAACCTTGATGATGTGCCAAGCTCTCTTGAAAAAAAGGGAGCTGAATTCCCAATGCTCCACAGAGCATTCTTGATCTGTATCTCAGTCACTGGTCGGCACAACATGTCCCTTTGAGCCTCATTCAACGAAGTCCTTGACGTGATCACCTCAAAATCCAATGGCAGGCAAGGAGAAGAGGAGCCAAGAAGGCCTTTATAAAAAGTCAGGAACTCTGCTGCAATCTGATCTTCACTTGAACGAGTCTCTCCTTGGGAATTAAGAATGGAAACGATCTAATTCCTTGCCTTATTGCGCTTGCAAATTGCATGGAAAAACTTAGTCCCTCAGTCACTTCCCATCAATTATCTGCTCTTGGCTTGCTGTGAGAAGAAGGCTCTCTCTCAGCTGTATCCAACTTAAGGCTTTTAGTTTTCATCTCAGCAAACTGAAGCTGAAGATGTAGGTTCCCTGGGTCATCATGCAGCTGCTGATGCAATAAGTCAAGCTCTGCCTTGGCATGCTCAGCTCTTGCTGTGATATGAGAGAAATGAAGCACATTGAGTTGCTTGAGGAAAAAGAGATTTTTATCAGTGGGTTACGGGAGGTTGTAGTGTTGAGTGCATGAAAGTGCGCTCTACACATTCCTAATTTAAGCTGGAATGTATATTTTGAGGTCCTGAGCGTATAGGTTTATAGTGTATATTATTTATAATGTGCAAACCGGCATTACGTTTTTTATTTATTATTTTGATGTTCTTGCAAGTTGCCATGGAGATAGGACCTCGACAGGCCAAAATCCATTTCCTCATGTTGTCTATGTAGCCCGAAGTTGGCCTGCAGCGTCTGGACTCCGATGAAACGCGGTCAAGCCCAGTTTATGAAGAACACGACCGTGTTCTACTGAACACGGCCGTGTTGTACCTACTGCCAGCGTCTTTAAATTCTGCACTCCTACAACCTTCGATTTCTTTCTGCTCTTCGACCAAAAACGGCGACAAACCTATTTGGAGATACAAGGGGCGACCAAACCTCGGAAGCACGACGAGCAAACGACAACGACCATCCATCTACACCCGACGGGACAAATATACCGAAGGGACGACGACAATAAGATCCGCACATCCATATTTGTTATTAGGCGCGATTTATAAGTTGTATTTTTATGTCGTTTGATTCGATTTGTAGACGGATGACGGATGTGATGGCCTGTAGTCATTTAGGGTTTTGATTTGTGCAAACCTGTAAACCTGCCTGATTATCTTTCATTGGATTTTGTTTGTTTTTGACGTTCGTGACAAGCGACTAAATTATATGTCTGTGTTGAAACTCTGAGATGGCGTATGCTCGATCAGATACGTCATACCATAAGCCACACTAGACCCTTAATTGAACTAAACAAAGAATCCACGGCCAAACCCTAATACTTGCTTAAGAACGGGAATAAGCCGAACGAGTAATTTTGCAACCAGAGTGCGACCTGGATTAAGGTTCGTGAGTCTGCTCTGCAGATTATAGGACACGCCCGTGTCTTCAAGGACACGACCGTGTCCCATACCTAAGAACACACCCGTGACTACTTAGTCACGACCGTGTTCAGCTCTAAACATAGCAACGAAGTCTGCTCGCTTAGTTTCGGTCGAGTCGCTGCGTTAGCGACATTTATCCTGCATTTTTATTTATTATTTAGGTTAATTAAATCCCACTTTCAACTATCCCTTCTAGGATCGAGATCAATTCAACTTAGGTGATTACAACTGTCCCTTTGGAAACCGACACTCGTATTCAACCGCTATCTTGGTAGTAGGTAATACATTTAAATTTAATTGAAAGTTGACCGCCCGACGAAGCGGATCATGTAGCAGTCGAAATGGGGCTACACAACCCACCAGATTTGACTACTGCCATGAGCCTTGCTCGTCTATACAAGAGGTGCAACGACAAGGGGGAAGAGGAAACTACTCCTGTGCACAAAAGCTCTGGAACAGTAGCCAGTGGAGAAAATGGCGGAGTGCAGGGCAAAAGGGTTATTACTTCAATAGTGATAAACCTTTTGAATTTGATCACAAGTGTAAACGATTGTTTTGAGTGGAGGGTCTTGAGGAAGAAGAAGTAGAAGAAGCGAACCCAGCAATATCTTTCCATGCCATCTCTGGGATCAGCATACGTGGGCAACCCTTGGTGGTCCTCATTGACTCCGGCTCTACTCATAGCTTTGTGAGTGAGTCCCCAGTGTACCAGCTCCAACTTCTAACGGAGCCCAAGGCCAATATCAAGGTCACAGTGGCAAATGGGGAAAAGTTAAGTAGCCTAGGCTTTTGCCAAAAGCTGTCAATCTAAGTGGGTAACCAAAACTTCCCCTTTGATCTATTTTTGCTACCTTTATGCAGTTTTGGTGTTGTGTTAGGTGTCAATTGGCTTAAAACCTTGGGGCCAATCTGTTGGGATTTTGCAACCATGCGAATGAAGTTTATATGGGGCAGAAATCCAGTGAAGTTGCAGGGAATTCAAGACCCTAGATAGTGTTGGTGTCAAGCTTGAATAGAATATTGAGATGTAATAAATTAGTTTTAATCTTGACATAGCTATTATTGTGATAGCTATATAAATACCCCTTATACCCCTTCTGTCTATATAAGGGTCTGAACAATTTTGAAATAGTATTGAACGATTCTGTTTTGGTGCTCCTGCTCTCAGATAGCAACCTTCACCGTCCTTTTCGGCACTTCAGTTGGAAGCTGAACAAGGGCTCGAAACCATTGTCATCTGAATTTCAAGGCATCTCCCATCTACCTAATGGCCTACCACCTCCTTGAGATTGTGACCGCAAAATCTATTGGGACACCTCCGGTAGTGGTAAGACCATACGGCTCTGTTTGATTTTACTATACACGTGGAATAAGGATTTTATTTCCCCCATGTTCCATTTAAGTGTGCATGTTTGATTTCACTATGCATGTGGGAAATGATTTCCGTCATGCTTATTTCCTTTAAAAATATGGGATATACAATACCACCCCTATGGTATTGTATATCCCCCATATGATGGATAACTTTTTTCAACGAACTTTTCCCGACAAATATTTTTCGACAAACTTTTTCCGACGATTTTTTTCAAGCGAACTTTGTCCGAGGAATTTTTCTCGACAAACTTTTTCCGACAATTTTTTTCCTATCCAAGATGTCTTATCCGGTAACCAAATACGGCCTATGAGATGAGTGAGCTCTCTCACACAATTTGAGCTCTCAATTCCTCCTCTTCTTCCTGGCAACATAGAGAGAGAGGAAGGAAGAACCCAAATAAAAGCCCTACGCCCCTACCAGTGCTAAGCTCGGTAAGGATAATACCCCTCCAGGCCCCATAACTAGATCCCAGACTCAAGTTCCTATAAATTTCTCAACAGCATCCAAAGAAAAACTTTGACATTCGAGGAACACTTGATTTAAATCATTAACGCAAAAAAGGAGCACTTACTTCTGAATAGGTGATTTTCCAAGCTGCCTCTTGGCATATATTCATAAACCAAAAGTTTGTTCTCACACTCCAAGCAATATCCGATGAGCTTAACCAGATTCTCATGGCGAAGCTGTCCCAAGTAGTTCACTTCTGCCTAAAATGTGGAGCTCGAAGGTATCAAAACTCTCATTCAATAATAGGCAGTAGAACAGATAAAAGCAACTACATCAGATGACATACCAACCATTCTTTGTGTCCTTGGTAGCTTCCTGATCTCAATCTCTTGATTGCAACCACAATGCCACTTCCAGGTTTAGCCAGGGCAGAAGTATTAGGGTCAATCCAGCCTTTGAAGACGCACCCGAACCCTCCCTCACCAATAAGGCTTTCTGGACGGAAGTTCTTTGTGGCACTCTTTAGATCACTGAAGCTAAAATTCTTGACATCAATGGAAAATGATCCATCAGTTCTGGATGCTTCCATATTTTTGCTCGGGTTTCTGGGAGGTAATGGCAGCGCAGTAAAGACAGAAACATGTTTTTCATGCGAAGGAGGCACTACCCCTGATATGGCACAAATAAGAAATGAAAAGGATGTAGGATTCATGCACGGAATACAATGGCGAAATAAGAAGATATACTGTCAACAAATACACATAAGATCAAGAAAAATAACAGTAAAAAAGTTTGAACAATGGATATACCAAAGAGGATCCATGAAGTAAATAAAGATGTCTGCGGTTAAATTACAGCATCTCCTTGAGCACTTGTATGCGCATTATACGACAAAGTTTGCAGTTCATTTGAACAGATTCCACATGTGGGGAGGAAATACATAATAAGGCTAAAACCAAAAAGAAGTCATCTCCTGTTTCCTCTTCCCATCATTATCATTATCCTGACCATATTCCACTAGATAGGGTCGATCACACGTATTCACATCTTCTAATTTACGGTCTTGGACATCATAGTCAGTTGCAGCATTTAATAGTTACTTATTAGTCACTACACTCCTATAATATAAGTGTCGGACTCCCCCTAATTTTCTTACCTTCTACGACAATTAACTCCCCCTCCTAAACGCAAAGAAATCAAAAGTGTGATTTGAAGTGTTCGAAGCAAAGGGGCGAAAGCAATCATAAACACACAAAAGTTAGTTGCACCTACCCTCCCTCTTGTATGAGCAAATGATGGTCATCATCAACAAAAACCTTATCTTGACCATATCCCACTAGGTGGGGTCGACCACATATATTCGTATCTTTCAATCTATACGGTTCTAAGCATCGTTCATGTGTAATTACAAGATCATTTCTAATCACTTCACCCCAAGTCTTTTTCGATCGCTCTCTACTCCTATCTTCCACGACAATCAACTCCCCTTGCCTAGTAGGTGCATCCGTTGGTCTCCGTCACAGGTGATCCGTCCAACGTAGACATCATTCTTTCATCTTATCAACCGTCCGTGCCACTCCTATCTGGTTACGGATCTCCTGTTTTCTCTTCCCCCATATCCTGATTTGCAACTGACATGATTCAAATAGAATTGAAGTAAAATGCAGAGCCAAAGTTCCTGCTTCTACATACTCAAACAGAAGACTTTTATGCTCACTAATCCAAAAGATAGAAAAAGAATATATCCAGAACTACGTAAAGGAATAAAATAATCCCTCCACATAACATAACTCATGCTTCACCTCTCCATTTTACCCCATAAGACCCATGTTATACTAGACATGCAAGGGCCAACAAAAAAGAGAATTGGTTGCCACACTTGGACTTTCCTAATCAGCAGAAAAGTTTACAAATTGGACAAGGACGTGTACTTGGAACCCACCACTTGCAGTCACTCAGTAACATAGCCAAACATAATCTCCATGAAAAATGGTCATCATAATGAACTATTTCCATGGTCAATCACTTGAACATTCCGTTCATAGTTCTTATAATATCTCCAAAATAATATCATCTTCTTGGCGTTGCACGTCAAAGTCCCACAAAGAAAATGCTAAAAATCATACACTAGCCAAAACTTCTCCTTCCAAATCCCTTGAAAGTCGACTTTGTCCTCTCCAAAACTGTTCAACCAAAGGCAAAAAAAAAAAAAAAAAAAAAAAAAAGAGCTCAATCAACCATCACAGCCAGCGACACATCCATGCCAATTCACAAAACCAGCAATCTATCCCTCTTGGTCTTAATCTAAGAAGCAATACATTGTCCAGACTATAATAGAGCGGAGAGTATAGAGATTATTACACACGATTGGGCTCTTTCATTCTAAATTTGATACACCAATGGCACTCCTCCAACTCTCCACAATGAACATGTGACTTTAAGTAAATTGATACAGGATAACAAATACATACCAGGTTCTAGAAATCAAACTGAAAAAAAAAATAGCAAATCATTGAAAATAAACTGGAACACTTAAGCCATGGTTGGTTCACCGGTTATCTTCCTTCTTAAAACAACCTTGTAAGTTTCTTGAGGATAATCCACATTATTTTGCATCCATTTCTATTTAATTTCCTCGGAATTCATTGAAATTGAACCTAATTCCTTAGCTCAAAACTGGACATCA
>JAOWBR010184368.1:0-10494 GCA_028571145.1 Dionaea muscipula | reverse complement strand
GTAAAGTTGACTTTTTTGGGCCACTGGATTTACAAATCAAAGGTCAGGATTCAATCTCAGATGAACAGTGCACTGTCTCACTATTCACCCCTCGACAAAATGAGAAACATCACCCGACATCTTAGGCCAGTAAAAGCTAGAAGAAATAATAGCCAGTGTCTTATCTCTACCAAAATGCCCTTCATTATGTAATTCACTGATGATTTACTGTCGTAAGGAAGAATCAGGAACACATAACTGTAAACCACGAAATAAGTATCCATTGTGCAAAACAAAGTCATGGCGCTTACCTGCAGCAACATCCTGAATTATTACCTTAAAAGATGGATCTGCTGCATATAGTTCTGGGAGACATAAAAAAACTAGTGACATGGCTATGCAAAGTAGCGAGCAGCATGGAACGACGACTAAGAGCTTCTACCACACGATTTAAGCTGCATGCTTGATGCTTAAGAATAAAAGTAAATTCCTGTAAATAGGTGACCCATTTGGTATGACGCCTACTTAACTTGTGATGATCATTAATATACTTTGGTGCCTCATGATCAGTGAGAAAAATAAATTCCTTTTGTATGAGATAATGACGCCAATGTTTAAGAGATTGGATGATAGTAAAAAATTCTAAATCATAGGTGGAGTAATTCTTCCTGGATCCTGCAAGCTTCTCACTAAAGAATGCCACAGGGCGACCTTCTTGGCTAAGGATGCCTCCAATGCCAATACTCGATGCATCACAGCTAATTTCAAACACTTTGCTGAAATCTGGAAGGGCTAAGACTGGTGCTTCGGTCATCTTCTGCTTAACTTCTTGAAAGCTGGCTTCAGCCTTGTCAGTCCACTGAAAGTTGCGACCTTTGAGGCACTCGGTAACTGGTGAGATTAATGAACTGAAATTCTTGATGAACCTGTGATAAAAAGATGCAAGTCTATGAAAACTCCTAACTTCATGAATGTTCTTGGGAGTAGGCCACTCTAAAATGACACTGATTTTTGTCGGATTCGCCTTCACACCTTCTGTTGAGACGATGAAACCGAGGAAGGTCACAGAAGTAGTAAAAATTTAAAAAAAGGAGCATTTCTTTTGGTTGACATACAATTATTCTTTTCTCAACAACTCGAAGACAGATCGAAGGTGCTCAAAATGTAATGGCAAAGACTGACTAAAAATCAAAATATCATCAAAGTAAACGACCACAAACTTCCCCATGAATGACCTCAAAACTTGATGCATGAATCTCATGAAGGTGCTAGGAGCGTTTGACAACCCAAACGGCATAACCATCCACTCATACAAGCCATGCTGCATTTTAAACGCGGTCTTCCTTTCGTCACGGCATGATACGAATCTGATGGTACCCGCTTTTGAGATCAATCTTTGAAAAGAATCTTGAACTGGATAATTGGTCCAGCATGTCGTCCAGGCGAGGAATTAGGAATCTGTATTTGATTGTGATCTTATTGATTGCTCGACTATCGACGCACATACGCCATGTCCCATCTTTTTTTGGCACTAGTAAGGCAGGGACGGTACAAGTACTGATGTTTTCTCGAATATAGCCTTTTTCCGGCAACTTCGTCATTTGTCGTTGAAGTTTTGGTGCCTCTTTTGGGCTGAGGCGGTAAGCAGGTCGGTTAGGCAGACTTGATCCGAGTAGAAGGTCTATTCTGTGTTGAATGTCCCTCATAGGAGGCAACCCTGGAGGAAGATCATCGGGCATGATATCAGCAAATTCGTCAAGTAGATCCTTTCCTTCTGCTGATAATTCGGCCACTGTTGCAACATTAGTTTTACACGGCAATAATGCACAAATAATGTCTGCATTTTTTATCTCATTCAAAAACTTGGATCTAGTGAACAAGTTAACAGGACTGAAATTTGATGCAGGAACAGATACCTCCCGTCGGGGTGCTAACACGATCCTCTTTCCTTTAAAACAAAGGGAATAAGTATTTTTTCTGCCATCGTGCATTACTTGTCGATCACGCTGCCAAGGCCTGCCTAGTAGAAGATGACATGCATCCATAGAGACCACATCGCACCAAGCATCATCAAAATATTTTTGATCGATTGAGAACGAAACAAGACACCTGTTGGCTACTGTAACTTCGTTGCCCTTGTTTAGCCATGACAGTTTATAAGGTTTAGGATGCCGATCCGTTGCTAGTGATAATTTTCGGACCGCCTCCTCGGAAACCACGTTCTCACAACTTCCACTATCAATAATTAGCTTACAAACCTTTCTAGCAACAGTGCAAGTCGTATGGAAGATGTTAGTCCGTAGCCAGTCATCGGGTGCGTGTTCCTTGGGAGTCAGCAAACTCCTTTGTACTATCAATGTTTCATGGCCATCACCATACAATACTTCATCATCCCCATAGTCATAAAAAATTGGCGAATCTTCGCCCCGATCATCCTGTTCTTCAACCAGTAAATTTTTTCCTTTACTGCTAAGAGGCTTGCGACACTCATTAGCTCGATGCCCTGCTTCACCACAACGGCAGCATTTAATTCTGCTGCGGGAATTTGGAGGAACCTGCTCCAAGGCCTGCTGCGGCGGACGAGGCTCTTGCTGCCGAGGGGTGCAGCTAATCTGCATAGACCGTTTCCCCTGCCGTTTTTTCAGAGTGAGGGCTCGTTGATAAACTTCAGAAACGGACCACATGGAGTGTAGACAAAGAACTTCCTGTAGAGATGGGCGAAGACCACCCAAGTACCGCACTACCAATTGCTCTTCAGTCTCAGACAGATCATTGCGGACAATCAATTGATAAAATTCCTTCGTGTACTCGTCAACTGTCTGAGATCCCTACCGCAATAAATGAAGTCGCTGGAATAGATCCTGAGTGTACCCATACGGAAGAAAGTGAGATTTCATCTTTTTCTTCATCTTCTCCCAATTAATGATTTGTGACTTGCCCTGTCTTTCCCTAGATCGATGTACTTGTTCCCACCAGACTGACGCACGCCCTTTCAAGGCAGTGGCTACCAATTTCACTTTCACGTGATCAAGAACTTCCCAATAGTCGAATATTTGCTCAACTTCATTAAGCGAATCTATGAAACCATCGTCTTGTAATGAATCAGAATAATCGGGTAAGTCAACCCGAAAACCAAAATCTCCACGCTGCATCCCCCTGCCATGGTGCTCTCCGAAGTAAGCACGATCATGGTAAGGATTAACAAACGTAGCGTCCGTCCCATGGTTCGAGATTGCAGGATCCACAGGCGTTCGCGCCTCTTGGCGTATGGTTAGTTCGGCCACCTGCCTTCGCAAATCTAGGATCAAAATATCCCTTATGTCACGTTCACGGTGATGTCCTTGTTCTACCGAAGTCTGAATCCGACCACCGCGGTTTCCTCGTCCACGTGCCATTGTATTACTCGGATTTCATCACAAGGATTGCTGTGAACCTCTCTGATACCAAATTGAAGCAGTGTATGAAAGTGGAAGAAGGCAAATTCAAAGGGGGGGCATGAACAAACACAGATTTCTCACAAAGAGAAATGAAATTTTATTTAAAACATAACATTCTCCTCAATCTGTACGACCCAAGAGTTTAAATAGGAGTTTACATACATGTTTATTCACGAACAGACACACCTCCTACTGATATACATGATGCTTCAAGAAAAGTCATAACTTAAAACTAAAAAAAGATTAAAAAGTTTCAAAATGAGTTTTAAGTTTCAAAATGATTTGGCACGCTGCTTTCCTGTGAAGTGCCGACCGAAGGCCGGTAGCCTTGAATGCGACCTTGCGATGATTTTGAAAACATATTATGGACGTCGAGGCGACGTCCCAATCAAAAGTTATGGACTGTCAAAGTTTTCTTTGCCAATCTTCAGGATCCACATGCATCACTTGTTTGTTGAGATAATATTGTATATGCTCTTTATACTTGTGATAATTAATATTTGGTTCAAATTTTAAAAAATAAAAAAATAATATTATAAATATTTGATTAATATAAAAAATTGATATTTGTAGTATTTGATTTGTATCTTTTCTTCAAGACATTAAGAAGAAAACGAGGCGCGATACTATTGGTCATGTCAATCACGAATTCTTTTTTTTTTTTTTTTGAAGTCCTGAAAGATATTCGTGACCTTCAAATTGTTCCACCGGTTCATGATTATGGAAACCAAATTGTTAATTCCATGGAAGACCTTGGGTAGAAGAACGAAGAAGAGGATTGCAGTTGAAGAAGATTTTGAGAACTCCCGCCAATTGTATATATTGGAAACATGAAAACTGAACTAACTATTGCATCACAGGTCATAATCCCCTTTTATAGTCTATAGCCTTGTATATACATCCTCATTTAGTCTATTACATTTATGCCCCTCATCTCATATCTTTTGATTTATTGAATATCCAAACACATATATCACTTATATACCCCACACAAAACCGTTTGATATCCTGTATGATAAACGTCACAGTGTAGATTTATAATCAGATTTATTAGACCCAATTTTTTAATACGACAATCATAAATGACGATAACCGTGGTCTATGACATTTTATGTGCTGGGGCAAGATTTTCACGAGAGATAGTTAACAGTACCGTGATAACCTTGTTAAAGAAGGAAGCGTCCCTCCTCAGACCTCCCACTTTATTCAAAAAAAACACCTCCATGTCAGACAGCTCTTTTCCCTCCGCACAGCTTTTCTGATATCTATGCCCCATCTTCAAAGTGTGTCCTTTCCTCACTCTACTCTCTCACCACCTTTCAGAAACGAAGGAAAACTCCAAATTACAAAAGAAAAAAACTTCACAAAACATAGACTAACCAATGACGTATTATGCAATGATCTATGAGGTTTAATGCTTTGCTTGGTACACCAGGTAGCTGCCATGATCACATTTCACTTTACTGTCCAAGAATTACAGCTCGAAAATTTCTTATGTACTAAAAAATTTATACAATTTTTAGTGTGATTTTCTATTTTAAAATGTGAGACTTACGCATTATAATAGAGAAAATGTAAAAATATAAAAAAAAATATTAAAAGACGAAAACCTTACTAAAAATTGTGTAAATTTTCTAGTGTAATAGATAGTCACATTACAGCTATGCCTCTAGTATGGTCTTCAAAGATTCCCAAGTCCAAAACTCACCATCCCTTTCTCTCGGACACAGTGCAGTGGGAGAGTTCAAATTTTCAAACCCAGAAGGAACCACCCCCAAAAAAAAAACAAGAACAGAAAAACCCATAGCACCATCTGCAGAAAAGGAGAGTGCAAATGGGTATGGTGGTGGTTTGGTTGTTTACTCAAATTTCAGTGGCAACCCTTTTGAGTACTTGTGCTCTTGCTGTTACCCAAGATGGTAAAATTAAAAACCCTATTTCAGCTCCAATCTTCTCCTTCACTCTTTCTCTCTCTAAAGTTTTGATTTTTACTCACTTTTTTTTCTTTGTGTTTGTGTGTGTGATTCTAGGTGTGACTTTGCTTGAAATCATGAGCACTTTGAATGACACTAGGAACTTTCTAAGTGATTGGAAGGACACTGATGCCAACCCTTGTAGATGGACTGGTATCTCTTGCCATCCAAAAGACCAAAGAGTCACGTCTATGTAATGCCAAGATTTTTCCCACTTACTCTTCTCTCTCTCTTTCCTTCTGGGCCTGATTTTCCTTCATATAAGAATTTTTATTCACGTTTTGGAGTTTTGGTGTTGGGGGATTTCAGAAACCTGCCTTATATGCAACTTGGGGGTATTATATCACCAAGCATTGGGAAGCTGAATAGACTTCAGAGACTGTGAGTGTCAACCTCTCTTTCTCAATTTTGCCCACTTTTGTTTCAAGTAAGTATACGAGAAAAAGTTTCCTCATGGTTACATTAATATGCTCTTGTCATGAGCAGGGCACTCCATGAGAACAGTTTACATGGTATGATTCCAAATGAGTTATCCAACTGCTCTGACCTGAGAGCCTTGTGAGTGAAATCCTCCCTTTCTTTGATAAGATTTTCCTTTTCCCCTTCTCTTCTACCAAATTCAAACTGGCTCACATTGGGAATGTGCCTTGCTGTTTAGGTATTTGAGGGCTAATTATCTACAAGGAGGCATACCATCAGAAATTGGGAATCTTTCATTTCTCACCATACTGTAAGATATTAACATTTCATCTCTCTGATATGGAAACTCAATAGATGGTTTCCTTTCTTGCCTTCAACTCTAATGTCTCACTAAATAGCATCATTGAGTTGCCTTCAACTCAATGCTATTTATAAAATAGGCTTGCCAACATTTGCTAAGTGATTGCTGTGGTTGAACTAAACTAGGGATTTGTCCAGCAACTCATTGAAAGGGGCTATACCTTCTTCACTAGGCCGGCTCACAAGACTTCGCTATCTGTTAGTCTGCTTAAATCTCATTCATTCAGTTCTGCAAATTGAGTTTAATGCCTTCAGGGTTCCTCTATCAACGGCTATTGATGTGTTTATTTTATTTGCTTGGCTTTACAGAAACTTGTCCACAAACTTCTTCTCCGGCGAAATACCTGATTTTGGTGCTCTTAGTGCTTTCGGCAATAACTCGTAAGTTTGTCATTTATCTTATGGCAGCTATTACCTCAATGTTTCATTTCATAATAGCTGATTTCTGAGCTCTTTGTGCTTTGATATCCCACCTCGCCCCAATAAAACAAAAATTACAATCAATAGAAGTAATCATGTATATGCAAGTAGGTTTTGATACAGCAAAAGCACTTCTGTATGTTGGCTTCCTTCCCTTCTAAATGGTGGGGATCAACCCATCACTTCTCTGTTCTATCAAATCTTCAGTTCCCTAGAGCAAAGCTCACTGCGGATTGTTCAGCGTCAGGTATCTTCCATCTAGTTCTACAGGTCTAAAGCAGTGGTTGTCATATTCAGGCTGACCTTTTCTCTAAATGCATCTGTCTGCATTAGTGGAATCCTACTCCATACGGGATACAAATCAACAGGAACATGGCTCATGCTACATCCCGAGTGGAGGGAGAGACTAGAAAATACCATTTGTTTCACCTCAATGCCGAAGGAAATCAGACTTTATCAGGCGGCGTTACAACAACTTCAGTTGAGAAAGACAGAGAACTAGGTTTCCCTGACATTCCGTTTGAGTTTCGTGTTCCTGCTCAAAGAGAACAATCAGAAGTTGCTTAATCAATGTTTAGTTAGGTGGAAGTATAGGGTGCATCTTTCTTTGTGCTCACTTGTGTGGATCAGTATGAGGAACTCGAATTATTGCAACAAACAGCAGGTGCATTTGCTTTTTATGAGATCTAAGGAACAAAACATGTTATGCAATCCCTATAGCAGCTTTGCCAAGCTATGCATGGCCTATCACCTGCAAATAGAGGTAGTGTGCCTGCATCAGTCAGCTGAAAGAGCTAGGATGGTCATTCTTAATAACAATGCTATGAACTACAAGGCAAGACTATACCAGTTATATGGTATATATAGTCTTTTTGTTTGAGAGGATTGAAGACTTGATTCCCCAACAATGTGTGAAATGAAAGGATGGAAGAAAATGGTGCAGAAGACGTTAAATACATTTCAAGAGTCTTTTACCACAAAGTTGATTTTTTTTGTAGGGTTGGTTCCTTAACATGATATTAGAGTAGACGGGACCAAAAGTTACGAGAAGGGTCAGTGTATAGTTCACGTTTCAAGTCCAAAGAGACATTCACATGAGAGAACATGCTAAATATGTTTTAAGAGTTTTCTACCACAAGGTTGATCTTTTGGTAGAGTTAGTTCCTTAACAGAAGAAATGTGTCTTTAATTCTTGCATCCAATGGTGTGTGACAATTCAAAGTTTTGAGCACCTAAGTAGTGAGGAAAGGTTTGAGCTGTCACAAGGGTACTTCTTCTCATAGAAGGAAACAAACTCTTCATTCATCTTCCATCATATCTTCCTTGTGGAAAATTTCGGGAACTTAGATACTTGCAGTTGGGCAGGCTAATTATGATTGTGATATGACAATGGATTCCTTCTATTATACAAGCTGTTTTGCCACTGGTGTAGTTATGTTATGCCATGATGAAATGCGCTTCATTAAGGTTTCCGAAGGGAAGTGTCTCCAAAGCATTGATCTCAATATTGGTTATGAATATATCACCAATTTAGCAATCTGGGAAGCCAACATGGTTCTTGCTGAGCATGACACAATAAAATAATCTTCTCTTTTGGACAGGTTCATCGGTAATCTGGATCTTTGTGGCCGTCAAGTTCATAAGCCATGCCGGACCTCATTAGGCTTTCCTGTGGTGCTACCTCATGCTGCAAGTGATGAAGTTGATCCAGGCAAGTTGTACAACCTTATATATAGATCATCTTTAATTAGGGACTTATAAAATTCTTGTGAACTTGTGTTTCTTGTCTTGTGATGTTGTGAATATATATATATATATATACGGGGAGGTTATTTGGACGCCTAAATAAACGCCTAACTGAACGCCTATCCATTTTAAAGTGATTTGAGACGATCCGAACCGATAGATGTGTGGAAAAAGACATTCTAAGACATTTCACGTTTCACGTCCGACGTCCGATAATGAAGGGAATGGCTCCATTCCGACGTTTTTCGGACCGATTTTGGCGTTATAAAGGAAGTATAATATTCGAAATGATTTCGACCGATCCGAACCGTTGGATGTGTTTAAAACATCCTAAAACGCATTGCATTAACCCATCGGGTTACGGTAGGGTCGATTCCGCCCAAATATACTCGGGTTTCTATAGGATTTTTAGTTTTTCGGTTTTTTTTAAGTTGGTTTTGATGTATTAACACTCCGGGTTCCGGTAGAGTTTCTTAGACCCCCTATAAAACATGTATTTTGAACGCATCCAACGGCTCGTATCGGCCAAAAACGTTTCAGAAAAAGTTATAGAGCGTATTTTGAAATCGACCCAAAACGTACTTTCCGACGTCCGAATGGAACCCTTCCCTTCATTATCGGACATCGGACGTGAAACACGAAATGTCTTAGAATGTCTTTTTTTCACGCATCTATCGGTTCAAATCGTCTCAAATCACTTTAAAATGGATAGGCGTTCAGTTAGGCGTTTATTTAGGCGTCCAAATAACCTCCCCGTAAAACAATCAAACAATAGATGAAAAAGCCAGGTCCTCAAATAGGTCCTTAGATAGAGGTCCTCAAAATAAAATTACTCTATATATATATAGGGGCAGGTTAATGGGACGCCATTTTAGCCTCCAAATTAACCTCCTAATCTGGGCCATTGGATTATCCACAGATCAATGGCCCGATTAAACCATCCTAAAATTTAAACCCTAATCTAGCCCTAATCCCTAACCATCTCCCATCATCTTCCCTCACTGCCGCCATCCACCACCACCATTGCTGCCGCCAGCCACCGGCCAACTACACCACCGACCGACTACCGCCATCGCCATCATCTCTCGCATCGCCGGCGACCGCCATCCATGGCCAACCACACCACCGACCGACTGCCGCCATCTCTTCCACCTGCTCGATGGAATTTCAGGAGGACAGCAACCATGGTCGCCGACCTTCTACTCGATGGCCAAGCCGCTGCCGCTGCGCGATGATGGCTTCCGGCGATGCCTCCATGGACGCCGACCAGTGGCTGAGCGATGATGGCGTCCGGCGATGCCTCCATGGACGCCGACCAGCGGCTGGGCATAGAGAAGACGAGGAAGAGGGAGAATAAGAGGGGGTAAGGAGGGCGGCAACAGCAGAGGGGTGGCGGCGTCTGCTCGGCGTCGGCGTCCGGTGGTCGGTTGCTGCTCCTGATGGTGGATGGCGGCAACTCGATGGGGTAGACATGGCTGCTACTCCTAGTACGTGAGGGAAGAAGATGATGGGTGAGGGAAGATTATTAGGGTTTTGGATTAATCTGGTTTAATTTGGGCCATTGATCTGTGGATGATCCAATGACCTAGATTAGGAGGCTAATTTGGAGGCTAAAATGGCGTTCCATTAACCTGCCCCTATATATATATATAGAGAGAGAGAGAGAGTAACTTTCTAATAAGGACCTCTATTTGAGGACCTATTTGTGGACCTCCTATTTTTTGATTGTTTTACCATGATTTGAACCGTTGGATGTGTTTAAAATGTGTTTTCAAGGGAGTACGCAAAAAATCATCTAAAAACACAATCGGTATGGGTTCGATCCAAGCAGTTTTATATAAAAACACAATTCAACGGTTGTAATAAAACCGGCATGGATCAAGCTCTTACCGATTGTCTTTTTTCTTGATTTTTTGCATACTCCTTTAAAAACACATTTTAAACACATCTAACGGTTTAGATCATCGTAAAACAATCAAACAATGGGTGAAAAATCCAGGTCCTCAAATAGGTCCTTAGATAGATGTCCTCAAAATAAAATTACTATATATATATATATAATATAGGAGCACTTTTTGAATCGTAGACAAACATTATAGACAAACATTGTAGACAAACAATTAATGATACAAGTTGTGACTAATACATTTTTTAGACCA
>JAOWBR010184357.1:0-10494 GCA_028571145.1 Dionaea muscipula | reverse complement strand
GAGTTCGGATTCCTAAACATGAGGGGGGAGAGGGGTATTTATAGGCAAGGGAGGAGAGAGAAGCCCGAGCAAGGCGCCCGGGCAAGGAGCCCGGGTAGGGTTCCTGAGTAGTTTCGTGCGGTGAACTTCGGGAAGCTCGTCTGAGCTCGTTTTAGCTCCGATTGACGAATGATTTGCGCCCACGCGCTCGTGGCAAGATGGGAAATCTTCTAGGATGAGTTCGGTCAGGTTTGACTGGGGTTGATTGGGGTTGACCTGGTTTGACTGTGGTTTGACCAAGGGCTCGGGTTCTATCGGGTCAGGCCGGACGGTCCAATCTCGGACCCTTTGGCCACGTGTCTAAAGGGGTAAATCCCCCTATATCATCAATCCCCCAACTTCGTAGTGCGAACGTAGTTCGAACTGCGAAGTTAGAAAACCAGTCAGCTTTGACCTAGACTAAGTGGGCAAAGTTCGAGCCAATCTACTTGAGTAGGCTGGCATGCGAAGTGGGGGTAAAGCGGTCTCCTAGCAGCCGATTAGCATGAGCTTTGGATACCGGTGCCGGTCTAAAAGAAGGGGTCGGGGTTGTTGAGCTGGATCGACAACCCGGGCGAGCTCTGTCGCCATGTGGCCTATGCAATGAGTGGACAAAATTTACCCAGTGTAGATACGCTTGCCGTAGAGTTCGTCTGAACTGGGCATGCGCCAAAAGGTTGACGCGAGGTGGATCCTTGCGTCCTGCGGGCGGGCCTGTAGGAATCACCAACATTTGGCGCCAAATGGAGTCTTTGTATCCCGTGGGCCTGTAAATATCAGACATAATTAGTATAATATGAAATTTTTGGTGAAAGCCTGCACTTACGACATCGGCTGAATAGCCGAAAGCGTTCGACTTTGAGAGGCCCGAAGCGTCGGCTGAGAAGCCGAAGGCGACGGCTGAGGAGCCGAAGGTGACGGCTGAGGAGCCGGAGAGGACGGCTGAGGAGTCGGAGAAAGTAGAGCGCGATACGAACACCTTGATTCCACTCGGATGAGCTCATTGTCATGGTGGAGCGTTGGCGACAGTTGCTGTTGCTCTTCTTGACAAAAAAGATCAATCTTGACATTCGATGAGCTAGAGGTGGCAAACGGTCGAACGGCCGGCGGGAATGGTCCCAACTTTCTCGATCCCAACGGGAGCAATCCCACTCTCACGAGTACCGTGCGGGACAGACCCGGCTTATGAACCTCTGTGTAGGGACGGACCCCGGACCACAGGCAGAAAGTCATCCAAGGCGGGACGGACCCGGCTTACACAGGGAGAAAAACGTCCAAGGCAGGGCGGACCTAGCTTACATGGGGATGAGAATGGCTCGGGAGCCGGTGAGAGTGGTTGCTCAGCCGTTGGTCACGGGAGTGGGCCTGAGATGTCCTGTAGAGTGATCCTGCAATCGAACAATAATGATTGTTAGGCTTTGCAGTGACTTAAAAACAGGAGTTACCCAGGACCGAATGGTTGAGAATTATGGCCGACAGGATGAGAATGATCGATGGGCCGATAGTAATAAGAAGGTGTAAATGGCCGAGAGATCGATGTCCAGATGTCATAACATCCCTGAAAGTTATAATAGCAGCGACCGAACGGATGGTCTTCATGATCGATGACCAAGAACGGGTCGTGGCCGACACATCCATGCTAAAAGCTGAGCGACGGAAGGTAAATAATTGGTCGAATGACCGGCAGGCGGAATCTCTGACTTTTAAGTGAATAGCGACCATTTAACGTTGGGTCGAGAATCCCGAAATATATATAACCAAGGCGATTGTCGGGACGGACGGGATATTCATCAAATCAGGAGCAAATAAGGGTCGCTTATGCCGATAGTGATGGCAGCGCCTTATAGGTTCGGAAGTTGCGACCGATAGGCCAGAAGGTACAATCGCGGTCGGATGGCCATAGAGATGGTGGGGGAACCGAAAATAGCGGCTGTGAAGTCGAGGATGGCGAGAAAATCAATGCTGATGACCAAGGAGTTAGAAGCAGTGAACGGCCGAACGGCCGGCGAGAGTAGTCCCGACTTTGCCTTTAGGCGACCAAATGGTCAAGCCTAACTGATCAGCATATTCAGCATATATATATATCGGGGGAGTTATTTTGACACATCCAATTACACATTCAATTACATCGAATATTTGCCGTTGGATTTACCCCCTTGAACGGCTCAGATGTCCCCTTAGGGTTTATCTTTTCCTTTTTGTATTTTTCCTTTTTCCTTTTCTTTTTTTGTTTTTTTTTATAATTTTCTAAAAATCCAATCTATTCATCTGAGCCGTTAAAGAGGGTAAATCCAACGGTAAATATTCGGTGTAATTAAATGTGTAATTGGATGTGTCAGAATAACTCTCTCGTGTATATATATATATATATATATATATATATATTATGGTTAAATGAACATTGATTTGAACATTAATTTTGACTTAGATTTGAATCCATTGAATCGGTCTCATTGAACGTCCGGATAAGCGCATAAAGTATATCCTTTTCTTTTTTTGTTTTTTTTCTTTTCTTTTTTTCTAAATTTTTCTTTTAATTTTTTTTAATCCGTAGTTTATCTTTGACCTTCAATAAAGTTGATCTAAGCAAAAATATCGGAGACACAAGTCTAATTAAAATTTGATGTTAATATATACGGATGTCCTTATATATTGATGCGAGGAGACACAAAAAGCAAGCAGAACAGATGTGTGATGCAGAACAGAATACAACAACAGTGACAGTGCCACACCTTTGATTGATGAATTCAGTGCCACATTCCCTTTAACAACAGAACAAATAAAAAAAGAGAGAATATATTAAAAAAGAGAGACGTGGTTTTACTTATATTGGTAAGTTGGTAACATGGAATATTGGAAGCTAAGTGGGTAACCTGTAGAAGGTGACGTGTTTTACTTATATTGGTGAAGATATTTTCTATATGCACCATGTCCGCGACTCACGCCACCACCAGTTTTATTCAGTGACTTTGATCGAATGGTTCAACGGATTTGATCGAACAGTTCGACCAGATCGAACAGTTCGGCCAGATCGAACTGTTAGGCCAAGTCGACCGAATGGTTCGATTAAGACTGTCGAACCATTCAACGGACTTGGCCGAACTTTTCGGTCAACGAATCTATCGAACAGTGGTGACGTAAGTTAAAATGACGATATATTTAGCAAATCTCATTGGTAAAAGGTTTGTGTTAACAGTCACTAAATCTCGTTAAGTCCTTTTACATAGGAGACGTAAACGATTAGAAATGTTTCGAAATTTATTTTTAGATTACCTCTATGATATTTAAGTTAGTTGATCCTGTGATGTTGGCGACTACCATTTCACGTTCGTGATGCTTGGACGGTTTCTGGTTCACTTTTCTCTTGGTTTGTGGCGTTTTGGAGAGGAGTACGCCTGTGCTTGAGTGGAGCACACCCATGCTTTGGTTCATGGACTGTTGTGGCTTTTGGCAATGGCAAGCACGACCTTGAGGAATGGCCTGCCTAGAAGCACGACCGTGCTTCGTGCAGTAGGCCAGACAGGGCCGATCTTGGCACGACAGTGCTTACGGTCAGTTTTTTTACGGGATTTTGGCATATAAATAATCTTTTTCGGTTATTTTCGGGTTAGCCTCTTTAGCGTGCTTTCGTTTGAAGAAGAGACGTTTGGAGATCAACATCAAAGACATCTTGAAACACGATTTTGATCCGGGAGAGCGTTTGGAGGTGGTTTGGTATGGGATTCTTTTTTCCGTTTAGTTCTCTTCCTTTGGTTAGAGTTTCTTCTCCTTTTATTTTTGCTAGGGTTTGGTTCTTTCGATTAAAGGTTGAACCTTTGGAGGTTATTAGCGATTGTTAGTTGGAGAACTCTTTGTATATGCTCTTCATACTCCTAGAAAACTTCGGGGGCAGTCCGCACCTAGAACCTTCCAAAGACAATCATCAAAGTCCCGAGTCGACAGGGACGGAAGCGGCTCTGGCTGTGATAACCCGACCATTTTTATTTTGTTTGGTTTGGTTTTACTTCAGGACTTCAACCTAGCCTGACCGGGTCAGTGGAAGCGGAGAGAGGCTTTTGTTTCGTGGAGGACTTGGGTTCGAATCCTGAGGGGTTCATTTTTGATCCCTAGAGATTTTAATCTCATTTTTGGTTGGGGAATTAACCCTTTTGCCCTCCTTGGGGTTAGGGAATTTTAATTCCCTAATTTTATAACCCCCACCTCTTTCTTTTCTCTCTCTTCTTTCTTCTTCTCCCTCACGCCATTTTCTCCCTTCTCCCTCTCTTGTTCTCTCGGCTAGCAGCATTAGAGGATCAAGGAAGTGGCCGACATGGTTTGACTTCGGGAGAATCGTTCGTCGGGTCTTCGTCCGCATCACGGTGAGATCCCGGTTCTTCTCCTTTTTCTCCCTTTTCAGTTAGGGTTTGGTTTGATGTCGTTTTTTGGATGAGATGTTGATGGATTGGTGTTCCTCTTTGTTTCCCCTTGTTGCTGATCGATTAGAGGAGAGGAGGAGTCGTGATTTTCAGCGGGGTTGTGATCGGGTTCGTCGATCGTTCGATTGAGGTTAGTTTTTTATCCTTTTTTTTCCCTATTTTCGATTGTGGCTCGATTTGGTCAGTATGAGATTGTAGTGATGATCTAGATGGTCCATTTTGATGTTGATGATGGTAATCGGTGTGGTTTTCCGTTGAGTTTTACGTCTCGTTTGATTACGGTTGTCGTTTATCGATTTTTGCCCTTTTGTGAGTATCGATGATTGAGGCATGTTTGGGGGCTAGTTGGTGTATGTTTGTAGCTTGTTTTGGTGTCTTTTGATGTTGTTGTGTTGCCTGGGAATCGAGGAGATCGATTGGGATAGTTTAGTGCAAGTTCTGCATAATGGAGAAGCTAGTTCGCTGTTTTAGGGATCGTTACGGCCGTAATGCCCCATGCATTACGGTCGTATCGTTCAGTAAAATGGCAGACGCTGTTTCACAACATATTACGACCGTATCGGGTGGAGTTACGACCGTAACCTTCACCTTTTCAACTGTTCTCGATTCTTTATCCTTGTTTTGAGTCCTCAGTTCGTGCTAAGTCCTAGGGCTTCATGTTTGGCATGTTTAGGCCACATTAGTGAGGTGATTTGGCATTTTTAGTAGGTGGTTCACTTGGATTATTATTCAGGTGGTGATGTGACCGTGTACGGGATTTGGTGATTAGTGACTTAGCTCGTGCTTGGTTTAGCTGGACTCCAGGTGAGGGGTGTATATGTCCTTACATACCTTCTTTTCACCTCCATGTTTTCCTTCGTGCATTTCCGTTCTCTGATTGTGGTCTAGTTTAAGACCCCTCGATTGCTTGATAGACTTAGGATGTTGTTTGAACCGTTTAGGTTTTGGGCTTGTGCGAGTCGTAGTAGAGGTCCACGGGCTGTACACCGAACCACCCCGGGTGGGGTATGATATTTGTGGTAACAGAGACAGGTTTAGTTTAAATTCTTTTAGGGATTAGACTAGATCTTATGTGCATTGAATGTTGTGATTTGATTTGGGTTTGTTAGAAAGAGGCCCGTCTCCCGGCATCCATTAAGGGTACGCGTTTTAGTTTCCGTTATGCTTTTGATTCGGTTGTTCTTGTCAGATGCGTCTGGTTTTCCATTTCCTGTTGATAGCATTCAATTCAGTTAGAGCATCGTTTGATTGGAGTTTTGTTTGGTGCTTGAACAAGATGGTTCAATTGAGAAGTGGATTCGACAATCAGGCCACCTCGTCTAACACTCAAGTGAGGCATGGGCGACCACCGAGGCCACCTGGCGTAGTCATTCGAGATGCACCTCGGGGGGATGCTCATGATGTGGCGGTTAACTCAGAGGATGGGATGACTACTGTTCGACTGGCGCCAGACGAGTATGCGAGATTTTAAGAGTTCTAAAATCTATCACGTGAGGAGTAGGAGAGATTTCAGCAGTACCAGCAGTTCGTCCAGATGCAGGGACCGCCAGGAGTTCCACCAGCACCAGTAGCTCCAGCACTAGTGGCACCGAGAGCGACGACTGTTGCTTTACCGCCAGAGGAGATTCAGGGTCGTTCATTTGACCGATTTGTGGTTGCACATCCGCCCAAGTTCGTGGGTACTCCGGATGCTATTAAAGCTAGTAATTGGCTGATGGAGGTTGAGGAGATTCTCTAGAGGATTGGATGTCTGCCGGAGTACAGAGTTTGTCACGCCACCTTCATGCTGAAGGACACTGCTAGGAGCTGGTGGCGTGAAGTTCAGAGACAGTTTGATGCACGAGGTGAGCAGCCGATATGGGAGGACTTTGTGATAGAGTTTGAGATGAAGTTCTTCACCGCACATTTCAGAGCTCAGAAGAAGACTGAACTGCTTACTTTGAGGCAGGGCATGATGAGGATCCTTGAATATGAGGCAAAGTTCTTTGAGTTGGGCAGATTTGCTCCAGATCTGTTGGAGATATAGGAAGATAAGATGTTCCTGTTTGAGAAGGGCATGGATCCAGAGCTATTGATCCACGTCCGTAGCCATGACTGTACCACTCTGACTAGGATGATTCAGCACGCAGTAAGGTTAGAGGATGCTATGATTGCAGTCAGAAGGACTGTTCAGAAGAGGGCTCGTGAGAAGCCAGTTCAGAATCAAAGTTAGCAGCAGTCAGTCGTAGTCAGAAGAAGAAGTTCCATGGAAACAACAGCAAATCTGGGAGTTCATGTAGTGGTTTCAGGCCCTACCCAGCTTGTAAGAAGTACGGCAAAGCCACTCATGCGACTACACATGCGATGGGAGACCCATCATTTGCCTTACCTGTGGCAAGCTCGGGCACGTCGCAGCCGTGTGCAGATTAGGAGGCAGACAGAACAGTCATTCAGGGTCTCAGGGCTCCCAGAGACAGTTTCACTCATACCATCAGCAGGGTCAGACCAGACAACCATAAGTGACTTCAAAGGTTGATTCAGTGTAGAAGCCATCACAGTCAGGTTCTTCCGCTGGGAAGAAGGACATGGGAGCAGCGGCAGTAGCTGAGAGACTGTTGATTGCCGGCAGGTGTACACCTTGACACAGGAGGAGGTAGAGACAGCTCCATCTGTGGTGCAAGGTACGCTGATCATCTCTTCAGTTTCTGCCAGAGTTCCTTTTAATTCAGGTGCCACGTATTCATTTTCATTGCCAGCATTTCTGCATTCTCTTCCTGTATCCATGCATGTTTTAGATGTTGGCATGTTAGTAGCGACCCCAGTTGGACCTTCAGTAGAGTTGCATTTTGTTTGCCGTGATTGTGAGGTGATTGTTTGTAGCCGTGTCATACCTGCTGACTTATTTGCCCTAAATGTGAGCGAATTTGATGTGATCTTAGGCATGGACTGGCTAGTTTGGCACAATGCCACACTAGACTGTCGAGGAAAGAGAGTGATTTTTACATTACCCGATGGTTCTGAGTTGATCTTTGAAGGTGAGAGGAAAGCATTTCTTGCTAGTTTGGTGTCTTGTTTGCAAGACCAAAAGATGATGAGAAAGGGCTACACAGGCTTCTTAGCCTATGTGGTGGAAACTCAGAAGGATGAGCAGAGACTTGAAGACATTCCAGTGGTGAGTGAGTTTCCGAATATTTTCCCTGAGGACCTTCCCAATATGCCACCGGATAGGGAGGTCGAGTTTGCCATTGATTTAGTGCCTGACACTAGACCTATCTTAAAGGCTCCATACCATATGGCTCCAGCGAAGCTGAAAGAGTTGCATGCACAACTGCAGGAGTTGCTGGAGAAAGGTTTTATCAGGCTGAGTGTGTCGCCGTGGGGAGCCCCAGTTGTTTTTGTGCGGAAGAAGGATGGTTCTATGCGCCTTTGCATCGACTATAAGGATATCAACAAGGTGACTGTGAAGAACTGATATCCTCTGCCGCGCATTGATGATTTGTTTGATCAGCTTTAGGGGGCTCGGGTGTTCTCGAAGATCGATTTGAGGTCGGGGTACCATCAGCTGAAGGTGAAGGAGGGTGACATAGTGAAGACTGCTTTAAGGACCCGCTATGGTTACTATGAGTTTCTTGTGATGCCTCAGTTTGGCGAATACCCCGACAACTTTCATGGACATGATGTATAGGGTGTTCAAACCTTATCTGGACCGTTTTGTTGTGGTCTTCATCGATGACATCCTCATTTACTCGAGGAGTGAAGATCAGCACATGGAGCACTGAGGATAGCATTGCAGATTCTGAGAGAGAAGCAACTTTTTGCGAAGTTCAAGAAGTATGAGTTTTGGTTGACCAATGTTGCTTTCTTGGGTCATGTGATCAGCAAGGAAGGTATTTCAGTGGACATGAAGAAGATTGAGGCTGTTGAGAAGTGAGCGAGGCCCACTAATGTTCATAAGGTTCGTAGTTTCCTTGGCATGGCTAGTTACTATCGACGGTTCGTGGAGGGCTTCTCCACTATCGCTCTTCCATTGACCAACCTCACTACGAAAGACGTGAAGTTCGTGTGGACTGACAAGTGTGAGCAGAGTTTTCTTGAGCTGAAGAGGAGATTGACTTCAACGTCAGTTTTGTCGTTATCGACTGAGGATGATGGCTTCGTGATCAATAGTGATACTTCACTGTAGGGCTTGGGGTGTATGTTTATGCAGCATGGCAGAGTGATTGCCTATGCTTCCAGACAGCTGAAAGTTCATGAGAGGAATTACCCGACGCATGATCTGGAGTTAGCTACCATTGTCCTTGCCTTGAAGCTTTGGCAACATTACCTGTATGGCGAGTCTTGCGAGATTTTCACAGATCATCAAAGCCTCAAGTACATTTTCACGCAGAAGGAGTTGAATCTGAGACAACGCAGATGGGTAGAGTTGTTGAAGGATTATGATCTGACGATCCAATATCATCCCGACAAGGCCAATGTTTTGCGTTGAGCCGGAAGACAACCGATAATGTTGCCTTTTGACCGAGCAACCTCAGTTGATTGGTGGGTTTCAGAGGTTGTAGATTTGTTTGCGTCAATTTAGAGAGATTGACGATCGTAGGAAGGGTCCTGACCACTTGGGTCGGGTAATAAAGAAGCAAGGAAAAAGGTTCTTGGAGTAGAGTCAAAAAATCCAACTTCTAGAAAATAGAATGGAAGATTCGTATAATCCGTTGGAAGGATTGAATGACAATGAATGCAGAGTATGATTACTGAAATGAGAAAGAGAATGGGGTCTCTTTAGAGCAGAGTGAATGAATGATTGAATTCGATCCTTCTAGTGATCGAAAATAGGGGGCTTATATAGGCTTTGGTTTGTCGATTGTTATTTAAAGGTCATTTGTTTGGTTGGAATGCAGCTGTCCAACCGTTAGGGTGGTTGGAGTTTGACCTGGTCATCAAAGAGTTCGTTCGATTAATTGATTTCGCTATTTCTGTTTGTAACTGAATGTTCTTGATTTGATCTTGTCCTGATGTAATATTTAACCTGGTCAACTTAGGCTTTGGTGCGCCTGAGTTTGAGCTGTGCGCCGGTTCAAACCATTTAGGCTAGGCTCAAATTTTACCAATACAGTTAGTCCCCCACTCTCTGGTTTAGAATATTTCTAAGGCAGAGAATAGTTTTGTGATTTTTAGCTCGTACGGAGATGATCGATAATTAGATTTTCCGGATTTTTATGATATTTTGAAGAAGGATTTTTCAAACCCCTCATTTTCTTTAAGGATGATTTGAACGGTTTTGCTGAGACTAGAGTTATGCCGTTCGTTTTCTATTGAATCGTATGGAAGTTTTCTGCGAGGTAGGCCCTCGACTAATGTGGTAGACCCTCATGGTTTGAACGAATTGAATCGTTCGGAAAAAATGCGAGGTAGGCCCTCGGTTTATGAGGTAGGCCTTCATGGTTCGAACGAATTGAATCGTTCGAAAAAACGCGAGGTAGGCCCTCGGCTTATGAGGTAGGCCCTCACGGTTTGAACGAATTGAATCGTTCGGAAAAAACGCGAGGTAGGCCCTCAACTTATGAGGTAGGCCCTCATGGTTCGAACGAATTGAATCGTACGAAAAAAACGCGAGGTAGGCCCTCGGTTTGAGGTAGACCTTCATGGTTCGAACGAACTGAATCATTCGGAAAAAAGACGAGGTAGGCCCTCGACTTATAAGATAGGCCCTCATGGTTCGAACGAACTGAATCGTCCGATCCTTTGATTTCTATGTGGCAAGTATGCTGATCGAATTTTATTTGAAGTCCTATGGTTTCCGCGCCTTATTTTAGAGAGGCAGTTTCTAGGACTTTTTAATAGGACATGTGATTGATGTAATACGCCGCTTGATTTGACGTGCAACCAATTAGGGTAATGCTACTTGTTATAGGATGCAATTGAGTGCTCCTTGCACTACAAAAAAACAGCTTATTACCGACGGCACTTTTCCGTCGCTAATCCATCGGTACAAGGTGATCCGTCGGAATTTCGAGGCTATCACCCGTCGGGAAAATCCTGATTACTAATTTCCGACGGATAGGAAATACCGTCGGTAATTACCGAC